>VYZR01100455.1:29302-46670 GCA_013400675.1 Oxylabes madagascariensis | reverse complement strand
CGGACAGCCCGGCGCACGGACAGCCCGCCCCGCCGGGCAGCGCTCGGTGGCGGCGGCCGGAGGCGGCCCCGGCGCTCATTGAGCCCAACGGAAATAACGGGCGGAACGCTCGCCGCCCGCTCTGCCCGCCCTCATCGCACCCCGGGCCGGGGCGGCTGCGCTCGTCCCGCCAGCAGCACTCCAGGCACGCATCGCCGATGTCCTGCCTCGTTCCCTTCTCCCTCTCCTTTCTCAGGACCCAATGGAAGCACGGACTAAAAACCGCCCTCCATCTCGGACGTACAGCTCCGAGGTCATCCTTGAAGCGTGGGATTTCCTTTCCCTCTACCAGCGAATGACAAAACTCTTGACGTTTGCCCCAAACCCAGACCACTCCTCTCCTAACCAGCTCTCGGGTCTGGATCAAGGTCCTATTTTGTTAGAACAAATTTTCACTGAAGTCCCATTTGCATGTCAGTACCTCATACTTTAGGAATTAAGCTAAAAAAATTAGTATCTGCTGGTACCTGGACTGATTCAGTCATCCACTTACTTCAGTTTTGATTTGGTCAGTGTTTTGAAAATCAGAAGACAAAACACATTCGTGTCCAGCTTCATTGAAATAAGGGACAAAGAAACAACACGTGCATTGGAGTTACGGAATTCTTACTAGCGTTTAGCATAAACATACCATTAGCAGCACTAAGAACTGTCCAAATCCACACATAAGTTATTAAACTTAATGCTTAATTATGCTAAAAAGCTCCCCCCTTTCACAATGTGTGCACCCAAATGAATAAATGCACAAATTCCCAGTTATCCCAGTGATTTTACGCTTAAGTCAGTCAGACAAGATACTGCTAAAGCCAAGACAGACATTAAGGGCCCTGGTTTTAACTTGCTTGTGAGAAACTAAAGTAATGGTAAGAGAAGAAAGCAAATGAAACAAGCAAATGAAAGGTAGATAAAAGTATTGCAGGAGTCAAATGGTATTGCTAAAGCTGCTCACATGGATTGAGGTCTGACACCTGGACCCATTAGTCCTAAGTGGAATACTCAAATGAAACAAGAAATTCTGGCTATAAAAATCAAAAGATGCCACAGTTGTCAGGTAGTGCTAAAGTCACACTTTGATTTCTTGTATTCTCCTCAGGGAGTTGCAGATTTAAGGCTCAATATAAGCAAGACACAGAAAGATGAGAAATCAGCAGATATATAACTCTTTGACTTTCATCCCCCTGCCCAAAAATGGTTCTACAGGCACCTAATTTAAAGCTAATTCTACACCTCAGACTTACTTTGTTGTTTTTCTGATCCTCTGCGAGTAATTTTCTGTTTAGCAGGAATGCCTGGAGTAGAGGAAAATAGAGTCAGTATTTTGGTCTATCTTGTTAAAAAATGAAGTTTGTGCAAGTGTTCTACCATTCTGTTTTTCTTCAACTTCAGCTCCTTCAACTTCCTCTTCAGAGGAAGAGGAGAAAGTAAAACTGAAGGTATGTCACTCAAACAGAATACTGTTATTTAAAAGCAGCAATAACAAAAATTAGTAATACTAGCACAATCCTATTAATTTATNATCATGTTGTAACTCTTGGAAGGGCTGGATCTGCCAATTCTCCACTCCTCCTTGCAGCTGGTCCTGCTCTCCAGCTGTTTGGCCACCTTCCCCCCAGGCTGGGGGCTTTCGTACAGCACACAGATAGACCCATCCTCACCTATGCGATAGGACACTTCGAAGGGGTCGACCCACAGCGTTAATTCGCTGGGTAAGAGCTGGAAGAGCCTCTCGTGGCTCAGTCCGATCATCCCCGCCGCTTTTCCTATCAAGGGGTCCATCTTATGGTTGATCCTGATGCAGCGGTAGCCGGAGCCCTTGGAGGGCACCAGGGGGAACCAGTGGTGCTTGTAGTGTTCTGCGGGAGGGAACAAAGAGGAGCTTCTGCGCGGGGCTGCGCTCCGCCGGACCCCGCGGGATGCGGGGGGGACGGGAAGAGGGGACGGGGAGAGGGGACGGGGAGAGGGGGATGCCCCCCGGCACTCACCGTGCATCGCCTCCTGCAGGCACTCGCGGAAGCACCGGAGCTGCTCCTCGCCGACCCCGCCGGCGGCCCGCAGGAGGCGGGTGACGAACGCGGCCGCCGTGGAGATCTCGGTCCTCATGTCCTCCGCGGCCCCGCTGCCAGCGCCGCCCGGCCCGGCCCCCGCGGCCGGGGGCGGCTCCGCGCAGCGGCCNTGCTGGTACCTGGACTGATTCAGTCATCCACTTACTTCAGTTTTGATTTGGTCAGTGTTTTGAAAATCAGAAGACAAAACACATTCGTGTCCAGCTTCATTGAAATAAGGGACAAAGAAACAACACGTGCATTGGAGTTACGGAATTCTTACTAGCGTTTAGCATAAACATACCATTAGCAGCACTAAGAACTGTCCAAATCCACACATAAGTTATTAAACTTAATGCTTAATTATGCTAAAAAGCTCCCCCCTTTCACAATGTGTGCACCCAAATGAATAAATGCACAAATTCCCAGTTATCCCAGTGATTTTACGCTTAAGTCAGTCAGACAAGATACTGCTAAAGCCAAGACAGACATTAAGGGCCCTGGTTTTAACTTGCTTGTGAGAAACTAAAGTAATGGTAAGAGAAGAAAGCAAATGAAACAAGCAAATGAAAGGTAGATAAAAGTATTGCAGGAGTCAAATGGTATTGCTAAAGCTGCTCACATGGATTGAGGTCTGACACCTGGACCCATTAGTCCTAAGTGGAATACTCAAATGAAACAAGAAATTCTGGCTATAAAAATCAAAAGATGCCACAGTTGTCAGGTAGTGCTAAAGTCACACTTTGATTTCTTGTATTCTCCTCAGGGAGTTGCAGATTTAAGGCTCAATATAAGCAAGACACAGAAAGATGAGAAATCAGCAGATATATAACTCTTTGACTTTCATCCCCCTGCCCAAAAATGGTTCTACAGGCACCTAATTTAAAGCTAATTCTACACCTCAGACTTACTTTGTTGTTTTTCTGATCCTCTGCGAGTAATTTTCTGTTTAGCAGGAATGCCTGGAGTAGAGGAAAATAGAGTCAGTATTTTGGTCTATCTTGTTAAAAAATGAAGTTTGTGCAAGTGTTCTACCATTCTGTTTTTCTTCAACTTCAGCTCCTTCAACTTCCTCTTCAGAGGAAGAGGAGAAAGTAAAACTGAAGGTATGTCACTCAAACAGAATACTGTTATTTAAAAGCAGCAATAACAAAAATTAGTAATACTAGCACAATCCTATTAATTTATTAAACAACAAAAAAATCCCCCCCCAAAAAAAGAAAACCAAAAAAAACCCCAAAACCAAACCACAGATTTAAGAACAAGTAATGTCTGAATCAAGTTAGTTTCAGTGTTAGATTACTTAAATTAAGCTCTCAATACATGTCTCTACAAACATAAGCAGTGGAAACAGAGCATTAGGAATTGCCAGGAGAAGTTTTAAACTAAACAATCAATTTTGGTTTTACTCTATTTGATCAAAGCATCTCTCTCTACACATAAAGAAATAAAACCATTCTTAAAAGCAAGAAGTAACTTTTCATTAAGGCTAGGCTACAAAGACAAACATTATGCTACCATTCCCCCTAGAGGGAGAAAAGCAAAAGTTCCAAGCACAAATAATAATAGCTTCAGTGTTTTGAGCATCAAACCCATCCACAATTTCCCCAGTTTGGGAAACAGTTAATTTAACTTAACTTCTTGGAGACACAAAAATAAAACCCTCAACTAGTACCTCAAAACTAAAGTGCTGCAAGTGCAGCTTCCCTCAGAGACTGCACCTTTCCTGTGCACCTGAGCTGGGCAGATGCAGCTGTTTCCACCTCTGATTCCATTGGGATCACCTGCTGCCACTTTAGCACAGCTGGGAACAACGACCCCCGGGGCTTTCTTTGGCCCTTACTGCCTCCTCACAGGCTACTCATGCAGTGCATGGATACAGAAAATTACCCCTAGAGATAATCTGATTTTCCTGCACGTAATGGGAAATGGCGAAACGAACAAGAGAAATCAGAATTCTCCGACAGAATTGGAAATATGGCACACTAACACAGCGGTTTTCACTTAGAAGACCATCGAGGGATTTGTAAACTGATTTATAGAAATTAAGATAATGAATAACCCTGCTTTTAAAATGTGCTGCAAACCATGGCCTAGTCTCCTCTTAAAAGGTTTTATCAACATGGCTGTGACTCACAACCACCTGAGTTATACAGAGCTAGAAACTCTATTTTTCAGTCCATCTTCAAAAACAAGCAAAATGCGGTTACAAAAGCCAGTTAATGCCGGTAAATTAATAGTGTGGGTTTAGCACAGAACTTTTGCAAATATTGCACTTCCCTGACACGTTTAGGGGTCCCAATTTACCAAGGGCAGTCGTGCCTGCGGCCGGCAGTGCCACGGCCGCACAGGACGGGGCACAGCCGCCCTCCAGCTGCAGAGTGACGCCATCGTGTCCGGGGTGAAGCCAGGCGTGACATCACAGTGACGTCACCGCTCAAAGTCAGACGTCGTCGCTGGGAGCCTGACGTCACGGCCGTCCCCTCACACCACTGAGGAGACGAGCCTTCCCGCCTCCCTCTCTCCCAATCAGCGAAGCGCTTACGTATCCACCGCCCTGGGCCAATCGCGGGGGCCCTTACAGCCGGCGCTGAAGGCGGCGCCGCTCCATTGGCTGTGCCCGGGCGGCGCGGCGCGGCGCGCGCGGAGGGGCGTGGCCGGGCGGCCCCGTGTGGGTGCCGCGCGTGGCGGTCCCGCCATGGCGGCGCTGCCNCTCCATATTTATTGTAAGTTCCCTTAAGGGAATTGCTCCTGCCTGTTGCCCTGGCCACCAGCACCCCACGGTGGTACCCCCGGTGTCAGAGGGATGGTTGGGATTCAGAGGAATAACGAGGATAACAATCCCAGCAGGCACATTGCACTGACCTCACAGCACCAGGAGCCCTGGTGTTATGTGTTTGGTAATGCCAGCCTGGGACAAGGGTGCTGCATCTTAAACCTGCCAAATAAAAAAACGAGTTTCCTAAACTTTCAACATGCAGTAGGTATCATATTCTGGTAGCAAGTTGGCTTTCAAATTTTTTTTTCCCTCTTAATTTCTACTAATAAATGCATAGCATGCCTTGTATTAACAGCTGACTTTCAGGTTTACTTTGAAAGAAACAAAAGCAGGAGTTTCTTCATAATGAAGGTTAGAGAGCTTGAATAATCTAAGTGTGACATCTGTCATCTCACCAGGTGAATAAGTTTTCAGTGAACCCTTGTTTGTGCACTAACGAAAGTTATCTCAGAAGAAATGCTTGCTTTTGCTGTGGGTCATCTTGCTGGTTTAAGGTATGAGATGATCTTTAAGGTCCCTTTCAACCCAAACCCTTCTGTGGTTAGAAATTTGAAGGGCCAGGGGTTCTTCTGTTGTAAGAATTGATGCACAAGCACTAGCAAAGTTCCTGTGGTGGTTAGGTGAGGCAATTTACCTGTTTGTAATGACAGTAAAAATACTAAGATATTCAGATGTGTGCAATGACAAATAACCTTGGTGTTGAGTCACCATTGATGTGCATTCATCATCGGTGCTTCAGATTTTGGCTTTTCCCTGCAGCAGGAGGCAGAGCAGAAGATGGTCTGATGAGAGATGCATTCCAGTTTGAAGTGCTGCAGGCACAGCATGAAGAAGTCAAACAGAAGGTTGGCAATATCCTCCCCTCTCCTCTAAAGATCACATTTTTGATAGTAATAACTGAAAGGTGGGATAAATCCAGTCCCAAGCTTTTAACTCTAATCAAGGTGATCAATAATCTTTGTAATCCAGGAGTGTGTTAAAATTATTACACTAGAAACAGCTCTAGTAATACTAAAGAGTGAGAGCAGTGTTTTATTTCTTGGTCATTTCAGATTAGCAAGTGCTAATTTTTCAGTTTTATTTGTTTGCTGTAAAATAATTTCTCTGCCCTGTCAGCCAGAGTTGTTTTGTTCAATTAAAAAAATTTGAGAAAGTGAGGTAACTTCTAAGTGACTTTATGTTACTTTACCTTCTGGTGGTCATTTATGGAAAGATACTCTATTTCCCTTTCTCCCTTCTCTGTATCTTTCCCAGCTCTATTATATCCACCTTTGTCAGGGAATCTCCTACCTGTGTACCATATTACATCATAATTTTACAGTTGTAGAGAAGTGTCTTTCTGATCTTTTCCTCTTGCTTTTTTGAGTAACTTCTTTATTATCCCTCCGAAGTGTTGTCTCTGAGTGGTGGTGGCTGCTCAGGAAGTATTAGAGACTCAGTGGCATGAAGATACTGTCTGTGGGTTGTACCTTGTGTCAGAGTTCTTGTTGGCTATCCTGATGGATGTAGTAGTATAATTAAATTATCACTGTTACAATCCAAACAATTAATAAACTATTGATGTGTGTGACTAGAACACTTTAAAAAAAAACCAAAAACAAACCAAAACGTAATTGCAGAGAAGGAGAAAGAGAAGGATGGTCTTGTCATTTTTAATTATGTTAGAAAACAATAGCTGAGCCTGATTTAATCAGAGAAAGATTAGAGGCAACATGTGTAGAATTTCTGACCTGGGTTACCAGGAGCATTTTTCTCCTTAAAAATTAAAAATACACCTAATTTTCAGCCACATACTGATGCAAATACATACTTTTGGCTATATCCATTCTTTAATTGAATTCCTCTGTTTGCAGCTGAAAGAAATGCAGGATGAAATTCTCACTAAAAATGGAGAAATTAAAATTCTGCGTGACTCAATGCAGCAGATGGAGTATGCTATGGAGGAACAGAAAAGATCATATCTGCTACTGGAACAGCAAAAATCTCAGATTTTAAGTGAAAAAGAAAAAGAGTTCTCCAAAAAGGTTTGTAAATATGCCAGTTACCTGCAGATCACGTGCAGAAGCTGATTTATGACTTAACGATGTCATTGACCATTTAGTCAAGGGAAGAACATTTGTGTGAAATTTGTGTGAAATTTCCACAGTGCTTGCTTTTATTTTCTTACCTAGAATAAAACATTTGTAAGAACTCATGGAGGGTTTTCCCCAGCCAAAATAAAGGAGTGAAATTCAGGTGGTAGATGTTTTCATTTACTTACTGCTTTCTTGAAGCCATCCCAAGAACAATGCAATTGGGATGTATTTTAGGAAAAAGTGTCGGAACATGCTTTGTAACTCTGATCAGATTGCTGTTCCTGTTGCAGTCATCTCTTCGAGCCCTGAAGAGGACAGTGGCTGCTTTTTGTCCAGTTGGCTGTGCAGTTGCAGCCTCACTGGAGCTGTGCTCTCCGTGGCTCTTGCTCTGTCTTAGCCACTCACAAAGGCTTCTTGCCTGAACTCCTGGCACTTGATTCTCAGATAGTGTTAATTGGACTAACGTTCCTAAAAATGGAGCTCTTGTGCTGAGTTCACAGTAAGTAGATGGTGATCTCGAGCTCTCATGGTAACTCAGTTGCTCTGCAGTTTGCAGTTGCACCAGTTCCAAACTGGTAACAGTAAAAGTGTCCTGAACTCCTCTTTCAGTTACAGTCGTTGCACTCCGAGCTGCAGTTCAAGGATGCAGAAATGAATGAATTAAGGACACGACTTCAGAACTGTGAAAGAAATAAACACCTTTCTCAGGCAGTTCCAACGACAAGGTAGGGGGATTGGAAAACAATTTGATTTTTGCAATACATGGGTTTAAACTATTGAAGAGGCTTGCTTTCTTCATGTAACTTTTAGCTCTGTTGTCTTTAAAAAATACAACAAGTCTAATGACATCTATGGAATTTGGTCAAAAAAGAGCCTTCCTTCTATCTGTGACAGAAATTCAGAGAGTTTATAGTGAAACATCTTTAAAACATCAGTGCAAAGAAAGTAGATTGTTGTTTAATAAAATAATTACAAAAGAAATACTGATTTGTCTTTTTATCATAGCCCTAAAAAGAATCATGTGGTACAAGTGAAATCAGAAGGATGTTCTCCACAGCCAGGAAGAAGATCTTTTCCTACAAAGGAATCCTTCAATGCTGAAATGTCCAATATACCATTGTGTCCTTCAGGAAATTTGATGGGCCTGACTACTTCAATCAAAGAAGGTAAACCCATGTACAGTTTGCATTTTTAGCTGCGTCTGAACATGATACTTTAGAGAAGGATTTTGTGACTGAACACTTGCAGTCAGTCCACAGTTATTTGTTTTATTTTGGTTTTGCTTTTTTTTTTTTTTCCACTTTATACCAGCTGGAGTTAAATAGCCATGACTGAAATTTGCATGAAGATCATTTTAATTCATACCTTAGTACCAGATGCCCAGGTGTCAATGATGAAGTGGCCAGTGGCTGCAATAAAAAACTTTATTGTGTGATGAACTAAAACATCCAAATTGTTCATCTGCCTTTTCTCATTTCATAAAGAATAGGAAATAATTTGCCTATTTCTTGGTCTGCCAGTCAGGTAATGCATTTTTTTGTATTCTTGTTCTAGCTTGTTGGATTGGATTTTAAAGGGTACATATTTAGCCATACTGAAAGAAGCAACTGAAATGGTGTACTCATTTCCTCTTTTAAATGTAGGACAGTAATTCTCATGAAATTGTATCTTGAAATTCATTGAGTAAAGCTTAGGAAATTAATATATGCATATATTTGAAGATTGCTATAATATGAAACAAAATCAGTGATTTTTTAATAGCAGTGGGAAGTAATAAATGGAAGAAATGTGGATATCATCAACTAATCCTTACTTGAAGAGCCATGAAAAATCTGAAATATTGCTGTCAGTTACACTGTTCATTCTAAAAATATGGGCAGTAGGAACTCCAGCAAAAAGAAAAATGCAGTAGCCTGAAAGCATTGGTATTGCTATTGTTTGTTGTGGTAACAACACTCAATATGCCTATTTGTTTGAAAAAGTACATTTGTTCCTTTTTTTCCTGAACTCTGCAAGGCTTTTGGCCTTGATTTGCTTGACAATTGTGACATACAGAGATGATTAAAAGATCATCTAACACTGTGGCTGTGTGTACAGGCTGGGTGCAGTTCTGTGTTCTCCCAATCCCTGTTTGTTTCAGACAGGAAGATAACCCAACCTGAAGTTGCATCCCTGAAGCAGCACAAAGCAACAGGAACAAACCACTCCTACAGCTCTGTCCCCAAACGAAGTACTCAAGGTAATATCATTCTGGTAATGCAGAAATAAAACCAGGGAAAATGTATCTTTAAAAAAAACCCAAAACTATAAAGCATTTTCAACAGTCTGCACCAAGAATTCTTTCGGGTTCTATCTTAGTTACAGTTGGCAGTGGAATTGTGTCACATAATTTCAATATCAATAATATTACTTAGGGCAAGTCACCAGAACAGCTGGGATAGGTGATCACTTGGCTCAAGCTATTTTGCTAATATGGGATCATAATTAAAACACCTCTAAATGTAACTTGGTTTATATTTAAATACCTTAAATTCATTTTTCTGAAAATCATCCTCCTGTTAAGAAAGACTCATAATGAAAAAAACATTTTGAGGTTGCGAGCACTCTAAGTAAGGCCGATCTTCTGAAAATACTGATTTTTTGTTGGTGGTGATGGCAAATTGCGTAAGAAAATTGCGTATCCTTCCAGGTTCTATTTTGCTGAACGAACTGATGAAGCAGCCCATTGTCCCTGGCTCATTTCTTGGACTCTGCCACCTTCTCAGTAGCAACTCTGAGCCTCTACCTGGAGCTGTGTTGCCGCCCAACTCTTTGGATACGTAAGTTTTATTTTCTTTGTTAAACACTATCTGGCATGTTCAGCACAGTGGCATTCTCTGCACTAAGAAACACTTGGCCATGCAGGACAGCTCATTCCCTGTGGTAAATCATGCTCTGCTTAGGCCACTTAGTGCAAAATTTGGAACAGCATTCTGTATTTTTGATTATCACAGATACTGAACACTAGAACATCACTAAAAAATAAATGAGGTTAATTATCTGTTAGGGGAAGGCACAGAACAAAACCTGGAAGTAGCTGTTAGCAGCTTGCATTGCAATGAGGGAAGCACAGAAACATGGTCATGAGTTAAGGGGGAAGAAAATGCTGAAGATGTGATTAAAAGTTGGTTTTATATCCTCAAAATAGAAACTGTGTTCAATTTGTAACGTACAATTTGTGTGCAACTTTCCAAGATACATTTATATTTCCTGGTAAAGCATTTTAAATATGAAGATTGGATATGAATTATAATAGTTTTTCACTTTCCAGAATTCGACTGTAGCTTCTGAAATACCCTTGCTTTTCAGATAGGTTATCTTATTAGTAATGAAACCTAGAGTGCTTTGAAATGGCTTTTCCGTGCAGGCATCAAGGAGTAGGATGATGTTTTCCCCGTTTTTTTCCTATTTTGGAAACAGACATCTCTTTGTACTCTGGCCTTTCCATTATTCAATTCATAATATGGTTTACTGAGATTTCAGCTCTGTTCTCTGCCTTTTCTTGTGAAGCATTTCCCTTTTACTTCTGTTTGGACAGGAAGCCCACACAGCTCCCCAGCAGCAGGACAACTCAAGAAGGACTCGCCCCTCTTTTATCCCTGCAAGAAGCTCAAAAACTGGCAATAACAGGACTGAATTTGATTGCTCTGGATGAAGGAGTATCTGAGGGAAGCCCAGCAGAAGGCCAGGGAGGGCTCCTGGCCCTCACACAGAGCAGGCTCCAAGGTGCTGTGCATCTGCTGCCCTTGGTGGAGCACCACGTTGATGCCTTCTGCCGAGCAGAGCAGCTCAGGGACACACCAGGGAATGGAGCTTGTGGGACACATCCAACTGCTGCTTCCAGAGCCAGCACAAACACGGTGTCAAGCAAGGAGGACTTCAGGTTGTCCGTTGAAGAAACTACTCTTGTATCACTGGGGATCCTTTATGATTTGGTGTTCTACAGCTGGGATGTTGTCCACACATTGCTGTTTGCTGAAATGGAAAAACATTCTGCTGCTGGAGATGAACAGGTTTCCAAGATGGACAAAAATGCGTTGTGTGACAATCAGTGTGACAATAAAGAAGAGAGCAGGACACAAGGAGGGCTGCCTGCTCCACAAGATCCTCCCAATACTGATGGAGCTCAACATCCTTTGTTTAAAAAGCTGCTTCAGATTTTAGCTTTTTCTGCTGCAAGGGGCTCCCAGACTGACAATATCCTGAGCCAAAGCCTAAAGGTTTTGGTGAAATTAGCTGAAAATTCAACTATGGACTTGTTAATGAAGTAAGTCAGTGATAGCTTTAAAATGATTTCAGAGTCAGCTGTTTAGCAGTTTTCATTCTCTGTTGAAACTCATCTGGGCAGCTTCCAGTAGAAATTGTGCCATGTATGAAAGAAATCACATCTCAGATCACATCTGAGAAGCAGCTGAGGATCCTTCTACTGCCTTTGCTGTTAATGAGTGTAATAATCATCCCTGATCAGTAACAAGGTTTGCTGATGATGTTCATATGAAAGAGATGCTGTTGCCTCATTGAAAGTGAAGAAGCTTTATAACATTAATTTTGGTTTTTTTGTGATTGCTGGGAGGTGCATAAGGAAGGAAAGCCAGAATCTCATTTTGCCCAGTAAAACTGCCAGTGTGAACTGCAGAGTGACTGCCAAAGTAACCATGTTTTTCATCATACTTTGTGTTTATGACAGATAATTTGAGACAGGGTATGCTCTGAATAGCTAAAAAGGCACAAATTATGCTGACTACAAAAAATAGTATTATTTTCAACTTGTAACTGCACTTGCCTTTTCTAACTAACTTTTGTTTTGAAGTTTCCAGCACTTACTGAGTAGCCAGGTACTGCAGCGCTGTCTGTGTCCTGAGACCCCTCTGCCTGCTGTGCTTCTGACTGTGAGACTCCTGTATGCTCTTGCCCAGCACCACCTGCTGGTTGCTCAACTCTGTTCTCATTCAGGTAAAAGACTGCAGGACACAGGGAACTGTTACCATGGCTAAAAGTAATGCAAACAGGCCTTGCTCCAAGGTGCTGAAACCCGAGAAGGAAAAAGCCTGCTATGTAACCTGAAAACTTGTTTTCTACTTATGATTTGGAGAGTATTTGTCTTGTGGTATCTGTCTACAAGCAGTGCTTTTGATTGCCATTTTAAAATCACTTTCTAGATTGTGTATTTAAGGTTGATGAGGAAAGAGGGGTTTTTGAGGAGTTTTGAAGTTAAATTTATCTGCACTCATGGCACTGTTTAGAGATTCCAGTTTGCACGACAAATGACCTCTGTTCAGTTCCTTATGAATAAACCAGGACAGGATTACCACAAAGGCAAATACAAAGTTTAGGGATACCAATTTCCTCAGCACTGCTGAAGATGTGGGAAGTAAAACAAGAAGCTGAACCTGTACCATGAGTCCTAGGATAGAATTCAAAATGTTTTCTTGCCTGAAAGAACTCATTTTTGTCATGAACAAGTGGCTGGTTGGAAAAAGAACAAAGTTCTCTCTATTTCAGACACCTGCCTTCTCCTTGCACTCTACATGTATATAACATCAAGACCAGATAAATCAGCATCTGAAATGCTTTGGCTTCAGCTGGAGCAAGAGGTAACCACAGCTTAGTGTCCAAGTGCTCTTTCCTTCTCCTTCCAGCTGGGGGAGTGGGAGGAGCAGGACAGTGCACAAACTGTCTGGAAACAAGTTCTTTCTCTAGCTGAAATACAAAACTGCAAGTATGGGCGTGCGATAAGGGGTTACAATGATTTTTGAAAGCACCTGCGTGAAACTGAATCAGTAACTATCCTTGAAGAGAGCGTTGGTCATAATAGTCTTTGAAGTCACTGAAAAAACCAAGGAAGATCCTAGGATGGCTGCAGATGTTCAGCACTAAGCTTTATTTTGTTTTTAGGGCAATAGAAGAGTAAAAAGAAGCAAGATTTGTGTATCATTTTGATTGTATTTATTACACTTAAAAGACATTCTGTAACGATTTAGGATTTATATTCCTTGCATTCAATGGAAATGCTGACTTGGTTTTTAAGAGTCATGGTTATACATAAAAAGAATAGCTTTTAAATCTAATTTGTGTTGTTTGTACAGACAGAAGTGACTTGTTTGAGGTTCTATTTGCTCTACTCCCTCATTTTAAAGAATTTTGAACCTTTTCCATTACCCCTGTCTGCACTGTTACATTAAGTGTAAACACAGTATTTGTATGCAGTGAATTCAAGGCCACTGACCTTGTCAGCCTCTCTCATCAGAAAGTTGAGAAGGTTTCTGTGCAAGGCAAATTCTGTTTGTAAAGTGTTACAGGGAAAAAAACTTGTACAACTTCGAAGGTAAAACACATCAGCTGTTAAGAAAAAAAAAAAAAAAACAACCCGAGAATATTTGAAACTAGCAATAAATTGTCATAACTTAAGCCCTCACTCTAACACAGCCTGTGTTTGTAACAGACAGTCAGGCTCCTGACACACTGCATGTGGTGCTCCAGACCAGCAGGTTTATTTCCTGGCACAGACTGTCAGTGCAACCTCGAGGTACGTTCACCACGCTCCCCCAGTTTCACCTGCTGACAACCTCCAAGTACTCAATGCTGAAATTGCTTTGTGCCCCTTTTATTTTTTTTTGCTGTAGAGAAACAGAAGTGTCCTATACTTTAGAGGATGCCACCTTCTAGGAAGCTTGCTTTGACTTGCTAGCAAATATCCTGAAATTTGAAAGTTTGAAGAGATTAAGCAGTAAAGTTCATATTGAAATAAGATTTCTGCTCCTATATTTTTGCTTTGTGTATTGAGGCACTGTTTTTCCTCTGGCAGGTGGTTAAGGCACTAATTGTGATGTTGCACAGACAGTGGATGAAGATTAGAAGATCTGAGATCAGCTCGTGTGCACATAAGCAACAAGTTATTCAGTTTTTACAGGATGCTGTTTCACTCTTGCACAGCCTGTCTCAGAAAGATAAACTGTTCCATGAACACTGTTTGGAAGTCCTCCATCAATATGACCAAGCCATGCCAGGCATAAGAGCCGTTCTCAAAAAGACTCAAAAACTGAGTGCCTCTGAAGGTAAAAATCAGTCAAATGTTGGCTTTTCTCCATGTTGCAGAAATAGAAATTTCACTTCTGTCACTTTTCTCTGTTAACAAGTACCACAGCTGGTTGTTGCTCAGACCTCTGGAGGCAGTTTAGATTGGATATTAGGAAGAAATTCTTCCCTGTGAGGGTGGGGAGGCCCTGGCACAGGTTGCCCAGAGAAGCTGTGGCTGCACCTGGATCCCTGGGAGTGTCCAAGGCCAGGCTGGATGGGGCTTGGAGCAGCCTGGGACAGTGGAAGGTGTCCCTAAAAAAGGCATTAAAGAAAAGAGGGGGAAAAGTTTGTGTGCCAAAACACAAATCTAAAGACCTGTTTGCATGGAACTTTCAAAAATTCTATTTGCTGTAGTCTTCTACCATCGGCTATAATTGTACTGTATGAAGCAGGAAAAAAATAATTCTCTGAAACATTATTATTTTTTGTTGCAGAGCTGATGTTGGATGAATTATATCCTCCTGAGCCAGAAGACCAAGGAACAGACTCTAGCTAGCCAACAGCAAAGATCTCTGTCCTTCCTTATCTGAATGATCATTGCCAATGTAAATGTGAACTTTGGATCATCTTTTTACGTGATTATCTTGGGTTGCACTCAAACACACCACAACTAAGACACGTTTCTTTGTTTTAATTATTTCAGTACTATTTAAATGTAACTGAAAACAAAGAAATTTTGATGAGAGTGGTACTGCTGTGCAAACCCATTCAATGGCTTATGACTGGTTCTGGTTATGAATTCCATCCTGTATGAAACTGCTGTGAATGGAATGGAAATTTCTCTCTATTCTCCATTTTACTGTGACTACAGCTGAATTTATGATGCTGAATGTGCCGAGGTGCTTGGCATCACTGCATTCATATGAAAGCCTTTTGAACACACGTTTTTCTTTTGTAGCTGTACCACTTCCTTGTGTGACTTCCAGAATTTTCATATTGTTGATATTAGTTAACAGTTTACCGTGATTTTAAAAACCCTTCTAGAAATAACTTAAGAGTTGGCAGTTCACTACAGGGCTTTGAATTTCTTGCTGAGGATAGGTCACCTGAGCTCACTCAATTTCATGAATCTGCTGAAAGTGTAATTACTGAGATGCCCAAAAAAAATACTAGAACTTACATTTTATAGTTCCCCCTAAAAGAGTAAGATGGTATTGTTGAAGAATGCATCCTAGGCAATAGAAGGATATTTAAATGTATGCAGGGTGATTGGGGTTTTGGTCATATTGAAGATGAAGGAGCAGCTCGTTCCTAGGATTCAGCACCAAAGATTGGAGGAAGAGCTGCTGCCCCACCCTTTGAAGTGTGCATGATCCTCACTCACTGTCACACTGGGCTGCAGGTCATCAGCTGAGCCTTAGACCCTAAAAGGGAAGTGTGAGTGTTATTAAAATGAGCCCTCAGGTGTGTGTTTTTAGATGGAAGAGCTTTTTTCAATTTTCAACAGGGACTTGGTTAAGAACGAGCCTGGATCCAGGAACCACGAGGACAAGAGACTGTACGAGAGTGGGAAGGAAGCCTTCAGAAAACTGGGAGACATTCTGTTCTCTAGTCGTGCCCAAAGAGGCTGTGACCTGCCCTGCAGCAAAGCTCAGCAGTGTGCTCAGCAAGCTCCTGGCTTGGCTCTTGCTTTCAAAGAGAACTTTCCTAGAAATGCCTGTGCAGGAAGAACTGGAATAATCCAGCATCTCCCGAGGGCCAAAGCTCCTTCCTCCCCCCAGCCTGGGCTCAGCCTCCTCCTCTTTGAGCAGCAGCTGCACCAGGCAGGGCCAGGTCATTTCTGCGAAACACAAGCTGCCAACTGCTCCTCTCAGTAACGGGTTTCACGTCCCCTGTAGCATCTGGAAAACTGCCATGTTCCTGCTGAAATGCACCAAGGAAGGATGCACAGGCACAGAGCAGCAAAGCCTTCCAAGTCTGTGTGCTTGCATGGTCGCAACCCTGGAACTGTCACTAGGCCCTGGAACAAGACAAGCTGCAGATGTTGGTGTGACAAAAAACGTGACTTGTCCATGTAAAGTAAATAAATAAGCAAATAAACAAAGCAACCCAAAAAAAAAAAAAAAAAGGAAAAACAACCACCACACAACATTTCCTGGTCTTCAGGATTAGTGAGAAGAGCTGGAAAGTGCACGTAAAGCCTTTTTCTTCCTCAAAACCAAAATAAACATTAAGATAATTCCTTAAGAACACCCCAATGAGCAGGAGCTGTGATAAAGCACTATCTGGCCATGAGCCTGCTGTGAGGGGCAAACTTAGAGCTGTCCTAACAAAGATATGAGTCACAGTACTGCAGATATCCCAAAATACAGTGATCTGCCATCACTTTTCAACCATTCTCACCACTTCATTTCTCGAAACAATTTGAGTTTATAGAGATAAGAGACATTTAACCCATCTGGGTGAACAGACCAAATGAACTGTTAAGCGTTTGGACAAAAACCAGTTCCCTAAGGAATCCCAAACTTGGAGCAATCCAACAGTTACAAAAAGTTGTTTAAAAAAATTCCTGGCTTCATCTAAAGGGTGTGTGTATGGTGACTTGGAAAAAGGGAGAAGTGGATTATTGCTAAACTTTATATAAACAAAAGAGTTATCTGTGGAAAAACTGGTAGGAAAACTCCAAACTGTTCCCTCCTGGCTCTGCATCCCTTCCCATCCACCCCCTCTTAACAGACAACACCCAAACATGCACATTTACATTCTCACTGAGTTTTCTCCCAACTCTGGACTTCAAAGTAGTACAACCCAGGCTCCAAACACCAATGTTGGGGGTTAGATTTCTTTTTTTCCTTATAAATTTTTTTCCCATAAGTTGCTAGGAAACTACCTGCTGGGTACTTACGGGTACTTAAGCGAAACAAGTGGCTAGAGTCGGGAGAGGAGTGTAGCACCTGGCTACACTTCTTTTGTCTCGGGGAGTTTCTCTCGGAGGGGGAAGACACCTAAAGTTTTGGGGGCAGGAAAAGGACAGGGCTGGGGGCTGCTGCCCTCGCTCTCGGCATCGGAAGGAGCAGGGCCAAGCTGTTGCTGACTGCGGGGAGAATTCACTGTCACCACTGGAGCCCAGTCCTAGGGACCTGCCACCGTCTGCTCTGTGCCCGGCAATCCTGAGCTCTCCTTCTCCGGCCCTGCTGGAGCGGGGCCGCCGCTGTCCCGGCCCCGCCGCTTCCCCGGCGCTGCTCTGGGGCTTTGCTGGGTGCAGCCCCGCAGCCCTGCCCTGCCGGGACCTCCCGCAGCTCCCGCTCCCACCGACAGAGCTTCTGATCCCTCCCATCCACCAGGCCGGCATTCCTGCCCATTCCTGCTTCTGATCC
>VYZR01100455.1:13861-28965 GCA_013400675.1 Oxylabes madagascariensis | reverse complement strand
TGAGCCCTTTAATTTCAAAATAAAAAAACCGGGTGGGGGGGGGATAGGGTGGAGTTCCATTCTCCATTCCAAGGGAGGTTCCTGCCTTCCCTAGCAGACACCTGTTTTTCCAAACAGATCCTAACCCCTATACCTTGACTGGTTTGACTCTTCCTTTCAAAGAGAACTTGCTTTCAAAGAGAAGGAATCACAATAACATTGTGTTATTGTGAAATTAAACCACAGCTTTTTAAATTGAAGGCATTATCTGTTCACATTCCTACGGAAAAATGAGGCTGAACTAAAGAGAAAAGGCAGAAAGAAATATACTTACAGAACCACCATAATTATTTAAGACATTTACAGTGACCAACCTTATTATTTTAAGATTGTGCTGACCTTGAGGAATTCTTCCCATTTTACTTTCTCCTGGAATTTTTCTCAGGATTAAAAAGGCTCAATCATGTACGCAACAGCCGATTATCCCCGATCATCAGTTCTTCACTCCCTGAAGACTTGCCGCCATAGCAGCTTTTCCACAGCCAGTTTGCATTTCCTCACCTCACAGATAAGCTGTCCCTCAGTATTAACTGAGAAAAGCAATTTACTCTGGCATCGAACACAGGCACAAGACTGAACAATGAAGTATTGAGCAAAGGAAAGGCACTAGGCATGTTCTATACACAATTATCACATTCCTCAGCAGCAGCCACCCATCTTCCTTGCCTGTGGGGATGGCAACCAGGGTTTCCCCTTGGCTGAAAGCTGAGCTCACCAGATGTCTTGGTTTGGAAAGACAGGTGTCTGCTAAGGAAGGCAGGAGCCTCCCTTGAATATGTAAACCCCCTCCCTCCAAAATAGTCTAATTTTGAAATAAAGGGGCTTTCAGGCCCTTTTTTATGTGTATATATATATATATATGTGTGTGTGTATATATATATATCTCCCTTATATACATGGGAATAACAGTTCTTTACTAAGAAAATTAAAATAAAAATGTAGTAGTACAAAAAAGCAAGCAAATAAAATGAAAACAGCGAGAGTCAGATTACAACCTGACACCCTGTCGGTCAGGGTGTTGGTAGCAGTCCAATTAAGTCCTCCTGGAGTGACAGATGTGGTTCTGCTGAAGCAATGATCCTGTAGAAGGGTGTAGTTTTCCTCTGAAGGTCCAGTGGTGGTGAGACAGGTCCAGCCTTCCTCTGGGAATCCGGTGCAAACAGGCTGTCCTGGTGTTCTGAATCTCAGCTTTTATCCAGGTAGGGATGCTTGGCTCCTCCCGCTGGGTGGAGCATCTCCCAATGGGACGATGTAATTTTATCAGTCATGCAGTGAGACTCAATGGCCCATTAACAGAAGATATCCCCCGGACGGAGGATGGATCACGATGAGATAAAGAAACACTGCCCAACCTGGTTTTAACAGATGGTAATAGAATATACACTTTCGGTTATTACATCTTGCATTGCAACCTAACACATCAGAGCTGCTTTTTCCTGCTCAATGAAACCTTGCTCAATTCTACACCTTGCAGAATCATTGACTTGGTGAGGTTGGAAGGGGCCTCTGCAGCTCATCCAGCCCTCAACTGAAACAAACTCCCACAGAGAAGCCAAACAACTGCTTTGTGTCATGTCAGGCCTTAAAACCCCATCTTTTAAAACCAATCTGACATAGGTGAAAATGGCAAATACAAAATACCTCTTCCTGTAGCACACAACATCCCTGACCTGAGTAGGGTTTGTTCCTATTAATCTCACCAGTGACCTACTGCTTAAAAGCCTGTGCTAAACAATTAGAAGAAAGTCATCCTAACCATTGAATGCGTTTGTTACAGTCTGCAGTATTATTTATGGCTATAATGGCCAAATGGTTACAATCAGGACCAAAGGCAGCAGTTCTGCCTGCATGGACTCTGTGTTATCTGCTGTGAATGTAACAGCAAATGCAAACTTCCGCTTCCAGTGTAAATTGTTAAAAATGTACATTGTTGATTGTAATTTAGCAGACTGATAAGAAAAGGTGATCTGTGATCTCTACAAAGATCTACGGACCCACTGTGGCTGAAGTTTATCAAAGTGCTTCCAAGAGCAAGAGCCAACACCTTCACAGCCTGAAGTGTGACTTCCAGCACTGCTGAGCATGGACCAATCTGAAAACTTAGTCCCAAACCTTGTCAGTACAACAGTTGCTCAAAGGCTAACCTGCTTTTGAAAATATCCAGAGGAAATAACCACTTTATTTTCATATATGGTCAGAATGTAATAACTAATGCCGGTAGAGTGTCCCAACACAGAGCTAACACCAACAGCAATGTTTTTGTCTCTGCATTAATCATGTTGTAGGTTGGTGTTTTGAGAATGAATGATTTGTTTTGCTAAAGAACCTTCTTTACAGCATAGCTGAGCTGCAACCCCTGTCCAGCAGTCTGTAAAGGACATCCTACCCGATTCCAGGGGCACGGTACCATCGGGCAAGGTACCATCGGAGAGTGAGTCACAAATTCCATTGCAGGAGCAAGAAGTGGTGGAATGAAAAGGCTGCAGCAGCTGATTTAAAAGTTATTTTGACTGCAGTAAGGGAAATGGGCTATCAGAGGTTGTTTTATAATGGTTAACTGGCCCTGAGGGGGCTGCCTTTGCAGAGGAGAGAATTCCATCAGTGCAGGAGCCTGAGCTCTTGAAAGGATTAAGTAACATTTTCTTCAGCTTTCTCTCACCTCTGACAGGTTTAACTTGTGCACTTTTTCCCCTCCTATATAGCTCACTGAAAAGCTGTAAATGAGGTTCCTATGGTACAGGCTGCAAAAACAACTACAAATAATAACCAGAGAGAAAAAAACAGGCTCCAAGTCACTGGCTAAAGCAAATCTGGTGAGTTATTACAAGTGCCCAGATACGATACTGAGTTTCCATACTTGGAAAAAATAAAACAGGCAACAATTTCTTGTTTGGCAGTAATTGCTGAAGTTTTTCCCTCCCGTGTGTCCAGCTCTTCCCACACAGCCCTGCCATGAGCTTTAAACACATGCCAAGTTTTGTTCTGGAAAAATTCACACTACCACAGACAACTGATGATTAAATATTATAAAAACATAACCAGCAATGTTCCCCACCTAACCTCTCAACTTTTCAGTTCAACAGTTTGCCCTCCTATACAACTGTTGGCTGCAATAAAGAGTGAAGGTACCTTTGAAACCCTACATGCTCCTTAAGGGAATCTGCAGGTTTTAATCAAAACCCAGGTTCTGCTCCTCGGCCCTGTGTGCAGAGAGGGGAAGGCACACAGCTTTCCTCTGAGCATTTCTCTGCCTGTCACTTCTCAAACTCAGCCACACTGCACAGGTCCACCTGCTGAAAGTCATGGGAAAAGAGAAACAGATAAACTAAAAAGCAGTGCCAACAAAATCATCACAAATAACTGCAATTTCTTGGTGTCATTTCTAGTCCAAACATTAATGATATGTTTTCTAGATTTAGGTTTTTAGGAGCATGTATTTTGTTTGCTGTCCCATGTCAACTAAGTGAAAATGTGAAATAAAACTGGAAATGAAATGATTTATATTGCACCTCCAATACATTATCAGACTGCAGCTGAGACTCCAACAAATTCAAGATGTTAACACTACAAAACTACCCAATTATTATGGTGTTTTGATTGGGTGTTAGTGTCTTTTTTTAAAAAAATTCTGTGTTTCTCCCTTTGTTTTTCTTTTAAATGCTGCATTAGAATGTAGCTGCCAATTCAAGGTAATAATGCTGATACCATAAACACCAATTCACTGCTGTGTGGTGTCACAGAAAGAGTACTCTGGACCTGCTCAAAGAAAATATTTTCAAGTGAAAGACTAATGAGTCAGGGCTGTGAATACAACCTTTCTAAAGCATTATCAAAACTATAAAATACACAAACACTTCAGCAAAAACATTTTCAGACAGAGTAGAAAGCATCAGCTACCTCATGTTGAATTGATGAATGGTTAAGTCGATGAATGAGGCACAATACTCAACACACAAGTCTAAACAGGTTGAGAAGACATTTTTAATGGAATTACAGACTTCCTTAGAATCAATCCTTTTGGACTTGCTTGGCAGCAGCCTGTCAGAGGATCATTCTGGAGCTTACACTGTCCTTGCTTTATGTTGTGACCTGTAATTTTGGTTAGGTTTCAGTCTCCACCACCAAAAGTGATATTCATGATACGAGGTGACCTAAAGTGCACTCAGTAACACAAGCTGTCAAACACAAGAAGGAAAATGTAGCTTTGCAGATATACCTCTAAATAGTACTCAAAATGAGGCTAAGAAAACCAAGTTGACAGAATGTATTTCAAACACTGCATTTATTACAAAGGTGCATAGAGTTAATGCCATTTGGTTTGAATACTTATGTTTAACCTACAAACAACATACAAAGCAAGGTTACAGTATGTAACAAAAGCAACAATGATTATCTAGTAAATTCAATATTCTACTGTCTTTAATTTCACAAAACATTTCTGAAACAAAGGCACTTACAGAATTTAAAAAAAAAAAGATATATCAACATTTAAAGTCTTAGCTACCTCCCCCCTCCCTACAGCACTGTGGAGAACAAGTGTGACGTGAAGGTAACAGCTACTGGGACTGACACATCAGCAGTGCTTAAACTGAAAACTTATGGATCATCTCCATCTTTTCTGTAACCATCCCATTCTCTTCAGTATTTGAAAACAAGTTTCAATGAGGCTGCAGGGCAAGAACCAAATAAAATTTGGTCCTACACCTCATTGTTAATGATGATTAATGCATTAACAATAAGAAATTAATCATAATCTGATTAATTGTGAAGTGGACCATTTTATCTTCTTTCAATAAGTTTTCAGTAAGTAACTGAATTAGTAATAGTACTGCTAAGGCAGTTTCTTGTACATTAATGATTCATCTCTTCACTTCCATGAAGTTATCATTTGCAGATGTCCACTGAAGCTTTCCTTTATGCCCATTTTCAGGCTCCTTCACCCATATCTCCCACCACCATACACAGAGAAGTGGCAATTCTGTTTGGTCCATCTGTTTGGTCTGTACAATTTCCATCCCAAAACCTCATATTTGGGAATGTCTACTATTGCTGCCACCTTACTTTCCTCCCATCTCCTCAGAGATGATGACTGAGCCATCCTGTCATGAACTTGCAGATTTCTCTCTCACAACCCAAACATGACACTGTGATTGCCACGAGCTGCTCCCTTTGTCACACCAGCTGAGGGACAGGAAGAGCAGGACACAGTAAAAATCTCAGGAAGCCCCACACTGAATGCTGTATCTGTGCTCTCCCTAGCATGGCTCCACCCAGGCTAACAAAGGTGCTGGAACAATCTCTGCCCTCCTTCTCCATGAATAAACACCAGGATTTGTAGCAAGGGATTTATTTCTCCAGTTACTCAGTGCCCTCCCATAGAAACATTCATTCCAAATTTCTAAGGCAACACTTCCTCCTCCATATAGGAGACACCATCCATTTTTGGTTGTTCCCATGTAACACCTGACAGCGTAATGAAGTTTTTCCCAATGTCTCAGCTGACAAGGCAGGAAAGAGGAACAGACAGACACAGGATACATGGATACCTGCTCTTTAAGTGCCTCTAGGCACCATTTCATGCTATTAACCTCAACACTCAAGAGAGGTGTTAACAAAGGGGCACAGGTTGTCATGAACCCCAATGTAAAAACTTTCAACAAGTTTCTTCTGAAATGCCCTGAAAACTTTCTTAAAAAAATAATAAAAATAATCCAGAAATAGACTCAAAAAATCAGGAAGAGGAACAGGGCTGCTTTTGACAGCAATTTCCATCCACTCTGTGAGGTAAAACAATACCACCAAACAATAATATACCCCAAATGCAGAATCACAGGACAAAAGGCTCAATGGCCCCTCTAAATAAGTAAAATCAGTGTAAAAGATATGTTAAAATTATTTCACTGATTATGTCACAGTGATACATGCAAACAACGACATAGTTCTATGAGGATTAACAACAAATTGCATTTCAATGTCAGAAAAGAGAATTGTTGAAGACAGTGAAAAACCCCCCACCTTATTTGTTTGAGCAATAAAAGATTCACAAAGCCTAAAGGCCCAGCAGTGTTAACAGTCATGAGGGAGTCTCAAGATGTTTCATGACTGAAAGCATTACTTTCTTAAAAATACATTACCTGGCTGAGACCAAATCCTTCCTTTCCCTGACTTCTCATTCTCTGCTCAGCTTTACAGGAATGTTGAAGACAAAAGGGAGGTTTAATGCCCACTGTGGCCCCTCACCCAGCATACTGTTGCTCCAATGCAGACTGGATTTATAAAGGTCTGTAATTCTTAGGTTCCTGCCACCTACAGTTCCCACTAGAGTCAGTGGAAAAACCCTGAGCTTCTGAAAACCCCAGACTTCTGCTAACATTCCATTCCTCCTGTAAAATAAATTCCTTTTCTGTGATGAGGCAGGAGTGAATACTGCCAAAGTACCTCTGTTTAACATGTGATTAAGGGGCTGATTTTAATTCCAAACTCATCAACAATAGATGGCTGAAGCAAGCTTGTCCAATACTACCTGAACAAGAAATACTCATCCAATGGTTTTTATGAAGAATTTTCAGGGTTTCAGCTTTTGATCTATTTGGTCCATTAAGTGGCAGAGACTCTGTTAATGTCTAGCTATAACACCCAACAGAGGCACAGTTTATAAACCTTAAAATTGGGACAGAAAACAAGGAAATAACCAACCCGTGCTATCTAGAACTAGCTCAAATGCAATTAAACACAATTTTCTATCCCTTACCAAAGGTCAATGAAAATTCCCTTTTGAATGGTAAATCAAATGTATCAAATGGTAGCTTACCTAACAATAGTAGCTTCAAAACAGGCAGAACTTACATAACATGTATCAGGTAGTTTCTTAGAGGTTAAGTTTTTACATTTTAATACTGTGCAAAAGATTGCTACAGCGTTGGGTATTTGACAATGCTCGTATTAGACCATTCCTCTCAAAATTATTGCACAGCAAATAGTATTGTGGTTCTGTATGTCTGAAATGCTCCTTCTTCACATCTCTCTCATTGTATCTAGAACAAAATCTCTTTTTGTATATGCTTGAGGTATAAATTAACTTCTGCAAGAAAAATACTCCTTCCTTGGAGCATTAAAAATAAGAAGATACTGAACTGATTTTCACTCTACGTAGACAAAAGATTGTTGTCTTCCAGAAAAATATAGTACATGTGCATGGTGTAAACAGAACAAATTATATTTTGAAAAGTTTTGTATGCAGAAGCACAGCAGAAGAGCTTTTCAATAGGTGGGCTTCTGAGGATCCACGTAAGCAGGGTTGTAAGGAGGCTGGGTGGGGTAAGGGGCTCCAGCACCAGCTGCAAAAGCAAAACACAAGAAGAACAGATTTGCAAAATGTACATTCTAAATTCCACATATAAAATGGCAATTTCTGTTTTGAGCACACAGTCAAGAGGTTCAACTTAGCCAGTATCTTAACGGGACTTGAAAACAGCTTGTGCCCACTCATAAAACATCTGCATTTCAGAAGTAAGATCACAAAAACCTTTGTTCTTGTTGGCTTTGGGACTTTTTTGATGCTGAGGGTACATGAGTAGCCTTCAGGGGAGAACCTAGTCTAAAAAAAAGGAACAGATCTGGCTCAAAAAAAAAGCCAGTGGAAGTCAGGGGTGCACATACAAGAGGATATACCTGACAGTGTGCTGAGAAAAAAACACAGGCCAAAAGTAAAAGGACTAGAGAAATCATCTTAGGATTCCTTCAGGGAAAATGCTTTCCTGATATGTGTCAAAAAATTAATTAAGGAAGTAAAATAAAAGGGAAAAAATATCCCACCACTACTGAGCACATGAAAGAGTTTGACTTATATCCCAGATGTGTAGCCTTTGGAAGAGATCCTTATTTTCTATTGTTCTGAGAAAAGCTGCTCTCAAGTGGCATCTTCATTTTCAGCTCTGTCAAAGAGCACAAGTTTGTTCAAGTAGCACCGGATCAGATCCCTGGAAAGTGCAAGTGGTTATCTCCTGCTGATCTTGTAAAGTGAATAGGTTTGGCTCCTGTGTGCCAGAGCAGCTATTCTCCCCTGGCATGTGACCTAATTAACAGCCAGCTCCTTGGATAACAGGCAGGAGAAATGAAGGAAAGAACTCTCACTGAGAGGCATTTGCAGCGGCAATACGGAAAGTGCTTTGGTATGTTCCCAGAAAAAAAACAAAACAAAACAAAACAAAACAAAACAAAACAAAAAAAAAAAAAAAAAAAAAAAAAAAAAAAAAAAAAAACACAGTTTTAAAAACTAACAAACCAGCAACAGCCTGAGAAACCAGAGAGTAGGAGAAGTGAAATGACTAATTTATTGGCTCCCTCACATGAAAAAGATGAAGCCAAAGCACTCTGGCATAATCTCCTAAAATCCACAGCTTCTTTGGCATTTATGACAGAAAAATAGAGTCAACAGTCCTGCCAAGTCAGTGTTTTCACATGTGGGGCTGGTTTGCATATTATTAATGTACAATTTCTAACTGCGTGCAAATCTTTCACACTATGAAAAGCCATTTTATATTCCAGTTGTCCTGGAAGTTACTTCCTAACGGCATTATTTACTAGTCACGACTATACTTTGTTACTTAAAGGATGAACAGTGAGGTTTTTAAGAGGGCTTGAAGATCCTGCAGGTAACAGCCTAGTTTTGGCCCCTCTGAGCAGTCTGGAGCCAATTGTTCAGAGCCAATTGTTCCAACAGAAGTGGGAATTAGTCATTGCAACAATAAGGCTGCATGAAAACAATGCTGTGAAAGAAGGAAAGCTGAAGAAAAAAGATTCTGATAATTCTAACTGCAAGTTGTCAACAGACTTCTCCTTCCAATCCCTTTGTCATGGGCAGGGAAACCTTCCACGCAGCCAGGCTGTTTAGAGCTCCATCCAAACTGGCCTTGGACACTTCCAGAGATGTGTCCGTAGCTTCTCTGGCCAACTTGTGCCAGGACCTCACAAACCTCACAGTAAACAGATTTTTCTTAATAACTAATCTTGCAGTCTTAGTTTGAATCCATTCCCCCTTGTCCTGTCACTACATGCTCTTATAGAATAGAGCTAGCAAATATTAAATTAGAAAGGGAATGTTGAAACCTCCAACTCATGTATACATATATATGTATGTATATATGTTAATTGGCTTTGATTTTAATATTAAATGTCAGCTGAATTAGTAAAACGTTCTGCTGGATCTGCTGACAGCCCCACACATTGCCAAACTTTGCCAGTACCGCCCCAGCTCACACCTCCCTCTGGCAATGCTTAACACAGAAACAGCGATAAGGAAATTTCAACCAGGGTGATTAACAGCATCCACCATAACTTGAGTTTTACGTAATTTGTCTATATTTTTATTAACACAGCCACAGAAAATAATAAATGTAAATAACACAAGATTTTCTCCAGAGCAACTGTCTTTTTAGCTGCTTAGGAGATGAAGAAGCACTCGGTGCTGCCTTACCTGCCACAGTTTCATGGTAAGCTGGGGGTCCTGCTGGCTGCGTGGGGTAAGGGGGAGGGTACTGAGCAGGGTAGGGAGCCACCGGCATCCCCGGCTGGGGCTGCACAGCCACGGGCTGGTAGCCTTGGTAGGGAGCTGCTGGGTAGTTGGGTGGCACTCCTGGCTGCTGGGGATAGGCAGAGTGAACCACCGTCGTGGTGGCAGTGGTGGTCACCACAGCTACAAGCAAGGAAAAGGAACATAATTAGTGCTGCTGGTCCCTAAACAAAACCCCCAAACAACCCCCAGACAAACACATGGAGGGAGGGAGGGAGGGAGGGAGGGAAGAGAACTTTTAAATATTTCAAAACATCTCTCTGCAACTTCACGTTCTGGAGCGGCTTAAATGCTTATTTTTAGTATTTAGGTATTGCAACTTCTGAGCAGAGTATTTTCACCTCTTACAGGAACACAGTTTTCCAGGAGGGATTTAAAAAAAAAATTCTCTTTAAAGATGTGAAAAAGAAAATAAATGTAGAGCCACTTACGCCGTGGTCTTCGACATGCTTTGTACAGACAGCAACAGGAACAGGTGAGGCACAGAATAATAGTAATGATAATCACTGCAAAAACAGTAACTCCAATGGCAGTAAGGGTTCCAAAACTGCAAGAGAGAGACCACCAGAATTGGTAAGAGTGACTCCTTAACCAAACCTGCAGCAAACACATTGCTCCACCTCCAATCTCTCAGTAGTTACTGGACTAAGAAACAACTGTGCAAGGCAGTGCTGCAGGAGGTCAGGTCTACTAAGCCAGGAGAAGCTGAAGCAGCCTGACAAGGATTCTTTGGTCCCTCTCATTTTAGTCTGGCTATGATTGTTGTTGTTTTAGTGAACACACAAGTTCAGAGCATGCCCACAATGAAGCATCCCAGCTTTTGAGGTGACAGCAAGTTCTTCCCACATTTCCTAAGACCTCCCAGTCCCAAACTCAAGACAATCTCAGGACTGAACAGATTCTTGGCAGGTTCCTTGGCATCTCTAAACAGGTACTTTAGAATCCATGTTTCAGTTAGGAAGAACTGAAATTCTGACTTTACTGCAACAGCAAGTATGCCAGGCTACATTGTGGGATACAGAAACACTGCCTAAAACTCCCAAATTTATTATGGGAAGAGCAGAGATTACAACAGCTTTGACTTCTGTGATGAGCACCAAATGATGGAGGCAGACAAAACCAGTTACCTCTGGAAGCTTTAAATTTACCACATAGGGGAGAAAAGGTAACACAGCAAAGCCAGTGACAATTCCCTTTAAAGTGCTAAGGGAAATGATCTGTTTCCTACTGTCTGAAATCAATAAAGCCCATCTTCCATAGAAGCCAAAGTCTCCAGCACTCTTATTTCTTAAAAAACACACCATGCATCAGTTTTGGGAACAATTGCAGGAAGTCAGTTTTAACGAACAACCAGCTCTAAAATAACAACCAGAGAGCCGGTTTTGTATCCATCCTGTTTTTGCCTGTTGGTAGAGATTTTGGCTACAGGGTTCCCTTTGTTTTTTCCCTGCTCAGTTTCCTGTTAACAGCTTTAAACAGAATGACACCTCTCCATAGCATCCAGCAATTTTCACTTGGCTACCAAACACACACCAAATGTGAAAATTGCATTTGAGCATCAGTGACACTGTAAGGTTAAATCACTCACAAAAAGAATTGCGAAATGCTTTACCCTAGCTCAAATTTACAAGACCTCACCTCCGTGTCTTCTAGAGCAACTTAACCCTTAGTAAGCTGAGCACTGACTGAACACAAGCACTGACAAATAAAGAAGGGTCAATTTAAAATGCATTCCTTCCCCTTAAGACAGGTTGTATCAATTTTATTCTGCAAAAACTAGAAGAAAAAGCTTGAGTCAAATCTCTTTCAAAACAACCGTTTTATGAAGCTGTATCTGACTTGAGCACTGATTTTGTGAAGCACTAAATACAGCACTGTGGATACAACCATGAAGTACTGAATGGGATACTGGGGATTGCCCACACATACTGCAACTGCGCATTTACTTGTCAAACAGGAAGCAGGAACTGCTGCAGCCTCCTGAAGTGACAGGAGCTGTGTCAGAAACACTGCCAGGGAAATAAATGTATTACTGCAACACAACCACAGGATGTAAAGGTAAAAATCATGTATTGAGAAACACGTGCATGTTTTGCCTCATTTATTTGCACCCTTACAGAACATTTTTGAGATGCTGACCTAAATATGCACTCCTAAGCACCCAGCTTTTAAATGCCTCTCATCCTCATGAGCATTAGCTTCATTTCAGCACAGCAAGTTCACAGCCACCTCATCACCATCCAAACAATTCAATTTCTGTCAAGCCTAAAAAGCAAAATACAAATGTGATTTCAAGAGAAGAAGAAAACAGAGAGAGAACTGCACTCAATAGATTTGTACACTGAATTACCCATCCTGATTCCAATGTTCCCAAGAAACAGCAAGAACTGTGACAAACTACAGACACCTTCATAAACTGCAGGACAAGAAATGTTAACTGCAATTTCTGATACTTGTGGAGCAGCCAACAGCTTTTTCTCTCCTCTAGTTTCCACTGCTGGATATCAACCCAGCAGTGGAAAAGAGCTCTCTCACTAGGGAAGTTGATATTACTTCCATTACACACAGTTATTCTCCAGCAACATTAGCAGAGACAAAGTAAAGGAGTCTTCCAGGTTCTTCCTTGGGCTTTTTTCCCAGTGAAAGAAAAACTGGTTTTTTTTAGTGAACTATGCTAAGGAAAGGAATTCTTGTGTCAAGGGAAGAGATTAGGGCTGACAAAGACAACTAAAATTCTTCACTTGTACAGACAATGAACTTCTTAGAACTTTAGCAAAGGTTGGGCAGAATCAAAGATACCAGAAAAATTGAAATAAAGCGGAGAAATATTTACTCATCGTAAATTACCAAGCACAGCAGGAAACTGGTTCTGCCCCCTTATCTTTCACGACTAAGTTCATTTCTGATATGAGGAGAGAAAACAGCACAAGCCCATCTGCAGCCAAGCTGCCCATCAAGAGATAAAAACACTGACCATAGGCTCCATTTGTTTATTTTTAATAAGTTTTCTGCTCAATGAAGCAGGTATCTCGTATTTGCTACCTCTAATAAAGAACACAACAAAAGCAAAGCTAAAAAACCAACACACCATGTCCTCATTTTCACCAAGTTGTTAGAGACACCCTGTGCATTTGGATCACTTGTATCATCGGCAAAATGACACAACCATGACAAAAGGACATTTTGCACCCTTCTTTTGAAGAGTTAAATGGAGACACATGTTTGAAGTGCAGGTGTGTCAGGTGTATATGTTAGAGTTCTGTATTTGTATGTGCAAACAGTGTGATCCAGTCCTACCCACTGAAACACTGTCTGATCGCTGCAGACCAAAATTACAAGCTTTCAGAGACAACACAGTAAAATAAGTGAAGTAACAGAGAAGAGTTAGCTCTTCTCATGGTTCTGTAAGGAGTGCAACAACCGATTACTGGCAGGCATTTTTATCACCTACTTCACAGCAGGTAATTTTTCTGCCAGTGCTCGGGTTCATGCAGGCTAATGTCTTAGAACAGCACAAAGTAAGGAGACATTTACAGAAAAAACAGTAAGTGCTGTGAACTTGTAATTCATGACATCAACACTCTCTTTCAACACTCGAGTTCTTCAAAAAGAAATTTTTTTTCTAACTATTTTTATTGACAATCAAAACTAGGAATATTCTTTCGGAATTTCTCCATGGTAGGTCACTACCTTACTAAAATAATGTCTTTTTACTGCCCAAGGAGTACTGAGCACTTCTTGAGCCTTTGAGTGATAGCCCACTACTGAAAAAAGTGCAGAAAGGCTGCCACTAAGGGATGATAGTCAAGTGAAGTCAGAATGGTGCCCAACATACTTTACTCAGTGAACCTTCTAACCTTCAGGAGACAAGACATTCCAGGCACTGTATAAAGACTCTCTTGCAGTGTGCTAACTCCCTTCTTAGACAAAAATTGCTTCATTTGATTCCTTTCACCTGATGAATCTGCCAAAAGGGCTCTAAAATATTTGGAAAAAAAAAATTAAATTATAATTTAATTACCGTTAGCATTGTACATAAATGAAAAAGAAAAATGTGAGGGATTGTTGCTCACAGATTCTTCCCCTGAATGGTTAACCATGAGAAGGCAAAAGCCAACCAAAACTGAAAGCACACCTGACCCCTGCATTCTTCAAACAAACATCAGAGTGGAGAAATGAGGGTGGCCACAGCAACAGCTCAGAGTGCTCTGCTGGCGTCAGTCACAATTCAGGTTTCCAGACTCCCACATTACATATACCATAGCCTAAATAAAGCACACACAGTTATAAACAGCTTGAGCTTATTCACTGACATTTCCTTCTTCTCTCTCTTCACAGAGAAGTGAACTTTTGCCAATGATTTCATAAAAAACAAAATCAAACCTAACAGCAGTTTTACTGCAGCAATGACAAACTGCAGCTTCTCATAAAGTGTAAGGGAAAGCAAATATAGAGAGATTTGCTCCATTTAGTAAAATTGGAGAGATAACATCCTGCCCTTCCTGTCACCACCTCTCTCCTGCCTTGCCCTACCTCCACTTCTACCCCTATCCTCTCAGCTTTGGAAAGCATTGAAGTGTATGTGTAATGAGAATGTCTCACAGACTCACCTTTAAAGCTGTCTAATTATTCAAAATATCTATCGGCTCACATAAGGGGAGTTACCTGCCTATTTCACCCCTTTCAGGACTGAATGAGAAGCAATGGGCATATTAAAACCTGAGAACCAAGCCCAGGATCTAAATAATATTATTTGTAGAAGTTAGTTCTCCAGGCAGTTGTTCATGTCGGAGATCTTGATCTTGAAGAGTCAAGTGGAAAAAAAATTTAGAGTTTATTTAAAACATTTTCAANTTTTGATCTATTCCAAGATTTGTTCCATGCTTTGAGAAATACATTGGCAAGGTTCTTTTCAAAAGCATTGCTGCTTTTAAAAACAAACATTTACAAATAGTGAGTTATGGCTGTAACATGGGGGGGTCTGGAAAGCCTTCAAAAGATAATTTAGACCATTCCTAAAAGTAAAATAAAAAACTGAGTATATGTATATCATTCCTTGCTGCTCCAGAGAAGGATCCAGTTCCCAGAAATGTAATGAAATGGTAAATATCCACATTTGCCCGGACTCAGGTGTAGGGCATGGCCAAACAAGTCCCCAGAGAGAGATGCTTAACTAACATTTTTGTCACAGCCATACAATGCCAGATACTGCCTCTAAAGTTTAGCAGGAAAATAATAAATTATTTTTTTAGAAAAGCAGTATGAATTCCCAAGAGCCTTTCAGAGGGATTCGTTTTTACAACTTTACTAACAACACACTTCCTCAGTTTAATGTTTTAGCATAAAAACTCAAAACATAAGAACCACTTTCCTAAAGATTAAAAGAAAATAATTTACTATTTTCCTGCTAAACTTTAGAGGCAGTATCTGGCATTGTATTGCTGTGACAAAAATGTTAGTTAAGCATCTCTCTCTGGTTAAATGACAAATATTG
>VYZR01100437.1:1795-12400 GCA_013400675.1 Oxylabes madagascariensis | reverse complement strand
TTTTTTTTTTTTTTTGTGTGTGTGTCTTTTTTCCCAGCTTGATTCATGTCTAAATTACACATATAAATAATGCCAACAGGTTGAAAAAGATTGGGATGTTTTATTAGAAGCAGGGAGGAGGGAAAGACTGTAACCACGTGATAAAAAAATGGGGATTATGGTATTGTGTAGACCTATGCAAACTTCAATTTTGTTTTAGTTTTTGGGCCCTGATGGTATACTAGATGTTCTTTCCACAAGTACTTTTCCATGCTTGTGTTTTTCCCAGTGTATAGATAATTAGGTGCACATAACTTTATGTGCCTAAAAATAAAAATGGACAAAAATAGGCACAGCTTTTCAATACACTGTTTCCTGTGTGTTTACTGCTATAATGACAGTATTTTCATCAACACCATTTTCTATAAATGTATGTCTGTAAACACTTCACACAAATAGGGATCAACACTGAGTTGAACTTCTCCTGACTTTCATGGCTGCAGATTCTTTTGTTTGTTTGTTTTTGGATTGTATCTGGTCTCTTGTCCCCTTTGATATCCCTTTCCTGCCACCTCTGTATTTTGCAACCTCATTGGACCAGCGTTTGGGACAGTCAAAGCTCTGTCATTGAAAGACAAGCAGTAAAGATAACAGAAGCTTTCAAAAGTCGAGGCTGCATTAATACAGAACAAATATTTGCACAGATAAAGAGATTTAACTGGTTGAACAAGATGATCTGAAACACACCTTTGTGACAGCATGAATAGTAGGTGTGGGAGCAGGGCAGAAATGAAGCTCAGATTCTTTTGTTCTTTACCTTTTCAATCTGATCTGCTATCAAATCTTTTACTGTTATGAGCTGAAGGATTCTCTTTATGACCTGCAATTATTAGCAAATTCTGAAAGGCTTTCAAAGTCCTTAATTTTTCTTTAAATGTTAAACAACATTGATGTTGTTTCATTCAGTCCTTCATAGTGCTTAGTATCTTTTTTACTTGTCGTCATTCTCTTCAGAATGTAATGGTGTTTTTTTTGTTTGTTTGTTTGTGGTTTTTTTNATTATTAGCAAATTCTGAAAGGCTTTCAAAGTCCTTAATTTTTCTTTAAATGTTAAACAACATTGATGTTGTTTCATTCAGTCCTTCATAGTGCTTAGTATCTTTTTTACTTGTCGTCATTCTCTTCAGAATGTAATGGTGTTTTTTTTGTTTGTTTGTTTGTGGGGTTTTTTTGGTTTTGTTTTTTTTTTTTTTGTTTGTTTGTTATTTTTGTTTTGTTTTGTTTTTGGTTTTGTTTTTTTTTTCTCAGTATTTTCCAACTTCTCTTAAAACTTCCACTGTAATATGTCACACACCAACAGCTGTTGTTTGGTCTTACTGCTCACACTGAAACAGTTGGGTTGTGTGACAGGAGTCCCTAAACTCAAGGTGATAACCTAGGTTTTTTGTTATGATTCAGTGTGCTCTGATTTGTAAGCCTCAGGAATTAGCAGAATTTCATGCTGAAAAATGCTTTCCTGTAGGAGGTGAACATAAGTATGCATGTAGTCTTAAAGAAATGAATACAGCGTGTATAGATAGATACAATAATAAATTGGTTTTTGCCCACTTACTGCTGATTTTTTTTCTTTCTATAGCCTATGAATTTTCTTTCTTTGAAAAGACGCTTAAAGAATAAGGAATTTTTCTTGTATTAACATTTGATGCACCTTGCTGCTTTGTGCACGCTGATTAGCTAAATCAGTGTAAGAAGGACCCCTGTTATTCTATTTATTTCCCTGTGAAATATCATGCATTCACTGGAGTTGTGTCAGTAAATAAGCTTGCAAACAAGTCGCTTCTGCATGGTAAGCCTACACTCAGAATGGATATGTGTTATGTATTAAATTTTTGAAAGAATAGGGCATTCTAAACATGAAAATGCAAGAGTGGGGTGGGGGCTCTGTTCGCTTTTTTCATTTGATTATTTCTGTTTGAAGAAAGCTTCATTTCTTTGTGAAGATAGTAGAGAAAAAGAATTGACTGGGTAGATTAAATAACATTGGGTACACCAAGACTCCAGAAAGCAGTGTATGTATTGTCCAGCATTTGTTTTGCCAATCTAATTGGGATATCACAGCAATAGGGTTTTTTGCATAATCGGGCTGTGTTTAACGGCTTCCTGAGCTGGGAGCAATTGTGGCTCCCAGAAGCCCAATACGATTTTCAGTGTCTTATCGATGTCCGGTTTAGCTGGACGCTCGAACAGTGCAGCGTGTAGAGCTTTTTGCTAGAACATCTGTTAAACCATATGTCTTGGCACCTGGTTCAGATGGCGATAACTGCAGCACTAATGAGTCCATCCATCATTGCTGAGCTTTGCATTAACATAGCATTGGATTAGGGAAAGCGGCTTGTTCTGGCTTTGCAGTCAGATGTGTTTTGCCACGGTCTGCGGTGATACCATTTGCCTTGGTGAATCTGAAATTCAAAGGCGTACCGACTGCATGCATTTAAAGGTTTAATATGCGCCTTGTAATCCTGGGCAGATTTGCCATCTGAGCGGTGGCGAGCGGGCCAATCTGTCAGCAATAGCTGTGGGTGCTGGCTAACCGCCCTTCACTTGGGTTGCCAAGGCTGGCGCGGCAGCCCCGCGCTCGCCCGTGGAGAGACTCGTCAGCGTTAATATGGTCTGATGCAGCCCTTCTCTCTGCCAGAGGAGAGTGTCTTTCCTCGTGGAATAACAGATAATTAAAGCAATTGCCTGAGAGTAATAATTGAAAAAGTGAAATTAAACAGCATTATGGAAAATAAAATGCAAATTGCTGTAAAAACAATGGAGTCGGGCTGACCTCCCAGCGGTACCAACTGTTACTGGAGGGTGAGCGAGCGTCTGTTCGGGTTCAAACAACTGGCTGCATCCTGCTCCCTTTGTAGAGGAAACTGCCATAATCCTCAATGCCCTGTTCACCAGCATCTTGGGTTTTGGTGCTGATTGCTACAGAATGGGATGTGATATTTAGCATTCATTTTTCTTGCTAGGTACTGCATATATGCGCTCTTTAACAAGTCTTTGAACTGGGCACAGATGGTATCCTGTTATGATGCATTGTGCACGACCAACACAGTATTCCAGGAATTTAGATTAGAAAGGCTATATAAGAATTTGTGCCTCTGGCAAAGGGTTGAGGGACAAAACTGACTATTTTGTTTTGCTTTCTGGAAGGGCTATTTCCTCTCAAAGGAGAGAAGTTATACAACAGTAGTCCTTTCCTCCTGCTGTTCCCAGGTGAAGACATGGATTAGTATTCAACGGGAGGGGTGGAGAGTGGGCCGTGGGCCTTTGGGATAAACCATTTGGCTAACCTAACAGTGAATGCTCGGAGGCTCACTTTTGGTCTCAGAAAAAATGCATTTCTAATAGCAGAGTCTCATCCAATTTAACTTTTGTTTTGTGTTGTTTGTATGTTGCTTTCCATGAGTTTTCTAAAGTAACTTTGCTTTCTGAGATACCATTGCTTTTTGTTACAGTTAATTTACTGGTTAAGATACCCTTTCTTTAGTTTGATGATAAAACATTTGCTGTTACAGTGTACCTGCCTATTCACCATGTTCATTACACTGGAAGAATGTTTTTTGTTGGTTTGCACACATTTTATGATCCCTGAAAGTTAAGGAGAGCTGAGTATACTCTGAATGTTAGAAAAGCTTTGTTATTTTGCTTTTTTATTCAGTGCTGCCTCGAGAGAGCTCAGAGAAGATGCCTTGCTAGCATCTGCAGGTTTTCAGCTGTGGAACTGTGATGGAGATTTTTGATCCCCTTTTTGGTTTTGGTCAACTGTCAAGTTTGATGCTTTTTGGTTTTGAACTGAAATAAGTCAGTCAGGCCTGCTTGCCCTAAGGAGGAGTGGGAGCTATGATGCTGTGTGGAGGCTGTGGGAAGAGAGAAGGCCTATGGCTCTGGTTTCGCTCTTCTCCCTGGCTGGCAGTGGGTGAGCCTCTGGGGAGACAGAAGACTTTTCTGGATTATCATCATCATCTGCCTAAAGCAAGTACTAATTTGCACAGCAAACTGGGCTGTTTGTGCCAAACCTTCTTTCCTCAGCCACTAAAATCCCGCTCAAGTCTACATCATCTTACCTTTATCTTGATTACTGAGAGTGGCTAAGCAGGATATAAGTTTTCTTTTTGTTGTGCTTGAGGCTTGCAGAGAAACTTCACTTTACTCATTTGTTTCATATTGCTTGCTTTTACTTACAGAAAAGGTGTTTTTGAAAGGAAGACACAGTATAGGGAGGCATAGAAGACTCTTTTGCAATGACTTGTTTATTCTACCTTCTCCTTCACCTCATTGTATTTATGGTCTGTGATAGACATTGTGGTTTTCCAAACCTTTTTGTCAAAGTTGTATGAAAAGCTGCCTTGTAGCGATCTATTTGGCTCCTTGTAAGTTACTTGACTTACAGTTTTTTCTGTATCACACACTCCTGACTCAGACATGGTTATAAAGGATATTCAACCCATGAAAATTACAGTATTCATAACTTGCTTGTTTCACAAAGGTTTTTCTTTCCTCTGTTTTTTTCCCCCCTCTATTCACCTTTGATGCTATCTATGTCACTTAACCCTGAATGAAACATTCTCCCTCTCTCCTGCCTCAATTTATCAGCTTCATGGATAAATATGGCAGTTTCCCCTAGATGCCCGGTCATCCTAGGTTTCAACTACATAAAATACTGTAATCCTCCTGGTCTTAATTTAATTCTGCCCCAGTTAGCTAAGTCCCCTGGTCTGCATAGCTACCAGTCATTTAGTTTACACAGCAGCCTTTGGAGTTGCTGTCCCTGTAGGCCTTCTCTGGGATCCTGTGGTGGCTGGAGCATCTGGTGCTGGGGACTGTGCTGCTGATTGTGGCCTCGGTGGTGGCTCCTTCCCCTCCTGCCATTTTGTACTTTACAGGTACAACAGCTGCCCTGGAAGTTTGGTCCTTCTGTATAGTCCTGGTAGTCACTCCTCAGTCAGCCGGTGGCTGAAGCACCCGTGTAAATGAGACATCTGAAATAAAGGTGATGTTTACAAAAAGATATAAATTCCTTGGCCATTCTGTCCTGTGACTCTTGTCTGTTATCGCCTGCATTCAGGTTGTCTTCTCCTCAGTGGTGTGATGTGTGGTAGGTAGCCAAATACCCCAGGCCCTAGTTTACTCAAATAGCTGCAGGACTTAATGAATTACGGAAGAATAAGAGCAGCTGGTAAGCTTGGATGCTTTTAGATAAGGGTAAAGTAGTCTGCTGAGAAATTTTTGAGGAGCTGTCTTGTGGTCTGTTAGTCCTCAGTGGTGGGTTGTTGTGCAACTTTTTTCCTTCTTTGTCTTCTAACTAAGAAGATTTTTCTTATTTTGTGCTGCAGGAATAAATACTGTAGTTCAGTGTGCACTGCTCAAGGTGATATAGACCTTAAATCACTGTGTCTGGAATCCATACGTCTGTGAATTATATGTTTTTGGTTGCTTGTTTTTTGTTTGGTTGGTTTTTTGTTGTTTGTTTGGTTTTTTTTAATCAAAAACACAGCATTCAAGAACAAAAACTTTCTGAAAAGCTCCTTTATTTTTCTAAAAAATATACTTTTTTTTGTAGGTTCAACATGTGTTCGATTAGGCTCAAACTAAGAGGCTTTAAAATGCTCAGAGAAAGTGACTTGCTTTTATTTGTGTAGTGGCATGGCCAGAGACATGGTAGTATGAATTTTGCTAGTTTGCCTCTGGTGGGTTTTATTATAATAAAATAAATTAGAAGTGCCACCTCTAAAGGGCCAGATGGCTCTCAATTAGATTATTTCATCAGAGCCCTTGATTTCTTCAGTAGGAGGGTCAGTGCAGCGTGATAGAAATTTGAGCTACTTCAAAGGGAACAAGTTAGAGTAACAACAGTGCATCATACCAAGACACTTAAAGTAATCATGGATTTTTCTGTACTGCAGTGCAGCATGCAGGCTAAAGCTTGGCTTGTCACGTTTATTCATGTCTTCAGTGTATGGGAAAAGCTGTGCAGCTTTTTTCTAATAAATGAATGCATAGTTCATTGGAAAGAGGAATCTTATTCTGGTTTGCTATGCATGTAGGAGACGAGAAAGTTAAAGCAAGACCTACTAATTTTCTACTTAAGAAAATATTTCATGCTTCCCCTTAATAATCAATCAAACAAAAGAAATTGCTAGTTCACCTTCTTTTATTCTAAGAAGATTGGACTATTTAGGCATATTATTTAAGCTGTATTTCTAATTCATGATCTGCTTGGAAAAAAAAAGATTTCTTAGTCTAAATATTGTACTTATAAATAAAATTGGAAAAATAATCCTACTTGGTTCTTAATTCAGAAATTAAGAAATTCTTCTTAATTCAGAAATTAAGTCTTCTGTGGGGAAAAAATTTTAAAACTTTATTTATAACTTCTCACAATAAATATGTGCCATGGTTTATTATGTTCTATTTCAAAATGCCAAGAATATATTGAGCCAGTTGTGTAAAAGAAGAAAATATAATAATAATATAGAAATGGTTTTAGATTTTTCTCCATTTGGAAATCGTATCTTAAATGCTCTAAAAGAATATGTGTGTCTGTGGAAAAGTGACAGACAAGGGCATATAAAGTAAAGTAATACATAAAGTAAATACATAAAGTAAAATTTAAGCACTATTTGTTCTCTTTACTCTCCTCTTTTTTTGATTTTTTGTTTGTTTGTTTTTAATAGTTTTTGTTTGTTGGTTGGTTTTTTTTGTGATTTTTTTTTTGTTGTTGGTTTTTTTTTTGTTTGTTTTGTTTTGGTGTTGGTTTTTTTTTTGGTTTTTTTTTTTTTTTTTTTAGTTTTTGAAAACATGATCTGGCAGAGATTGTGCTTTATTGCTGGCATTCAAACTATCCACAGTCAACTCTCTTTCTTTTTTTCTCCCCATCAAAAAGAGACATTTTCCCCTTTACATAACCAGTAATCTCAGGAATGTTTTGGAACATGTTGTTTACAAATTCCCCTTTCCTCAAGGCACTGGGGGCTTGATGCCCTAGGCTGCTGGGGGCACCTTTCCAGCCCTTGTGAAGTTCTGATTGCAGCTTTGGGGACTGGGTTGCTCAGACAAACTGTGGACTTGTGCCCTGCTTACCACATATAACTTGCCCTCTCCTCTGCTCCCAGCGGCCATGCGGTGAATCCGATCACAAGCTAATCCGTTTGGTGATGATAATGTATGGGGAGGGAGTGTGTTGTCAGGAAGGTTTTTCATATTCCAGGTTGCCTTTTTTACGTGAGCGGAGGAGGGAAGGTGAGGAGAGAGCGAGTGCAGGGCAGCTGATAGGGCCCTGCTGCCAGAGTAACGCGGGTGTCACTGCAGCCAAAGTGTTGACATCTCTAATCTCTGGAGGCATCCCGGCGTCCAGCCGAGAGCCCGAGAAGGCAACCAGAGTTGACTGTAATCATTAGCAGTACACGGGACTTATTTTAAGGTGTTTACAGTAAGAAAAGGATGGGGATGTGTAAGGTTGAACTGTCCAGGCTTATAAAAATCACTGGTGTGAACAAAAGGGGTTTCAGAAAATTTAGAGGGAACGTCACTGCAGACAGGTGTCTCGTTATTTAAATAAAAAAAGCAAAACTCACCACTTTTCAATCTGAAAAGTTGAGGGAGAAAGGCTGATAAATTTTAAATTTGTGTAAGATATGCACTTAAATTCTACCAGTTAAATAAGATGTTGGAGTTTCGTTTCTTTTGGTTCTACTCAGGTTCTAAAAGATCCACTAAAATTGCATTTCATATTTATTAAATGCTTGGTTTCTCTCATGAAGCAAAAGAGAGATATTTAAGAATAATTATTAGATTGTTTTTAAGATGCATAGGCTTTGGTGTTGACTTTATTTAAAATATAGATGATCTAATTTCATTGCCTGAAAAAAGTTTAATAAAATCATGTTCCTATCAAATTAAAAATAACCTTGAAGTCAGAATGATTTATTTAAGATTATAATTTTAAAAGCCTGAAATGCCAGAATTAAGGAGTTTTTTTCACAGGCTAATATTTCTTTTAATCAAATGTTTATAGAAAGTAGTTCTTTGTGAAGCCCAGAGTTATTTTCACAAAAGATGAGAACTGCCTGGTGGTGACCTCTCTTAAATGAACAATTCAGGGTTATCAAATCAGACAGCAAGGGACTGGAGGAACCAAGGATCGCACAGGGTACAGCCATTACCCATTAGTATAACTCCACATTAATTTTAAATTGAATTTTTAAAACTTAATTGAGCAGCATTTTCAAGCTCTGTTCAGTGTGAGCAGGACATAAATTGAAACAGTATGTACCAGGAACCCTTAATAAGCAGAGAGCACTGCTGCCTTTCTTCTCTCTCCTTTAAAATCAGTAGTAATGCTCTGACATTAAAAAGAAGAATTTAATTAAGAGATCGTGACAGTGCATCTGAACTCTGACTGGCTAATGGGTTACCAGTGTAAGGGATATGCGCTGAAATGAATGCAGGGTTTTTTTGTTAACATTCATTTTTAGATGAGAACTCTCTTCTGTTTGAACTTTTCATCATTTTAATGATGGAGAAATATTCTAATGGATAATCTGTACATGAGGAAAGACTTTGAAAATGTAGTTGTGCAGCTGGATTCCCAAGGAACAAATTCTAATACAAAGAATTAGAGCAACTGCTCCAAGCCTTGTAAGATAATATGGTAGGAAATCGCAGATATAAATAAAAAAGAAAATCTGAGGTGTTGGTCTCGAACTGTAAAGCTTGTCAAATTTTATTTTAATTAATTTCTCTGAAAGTGCATTAGTATTTCATTTTAAGTAGGAGCCCAATTCACTTTGTTTCTCAACTTGAAGTGTGCAGATGAGCTTAAGTAAGCAAGTTCTGATCTTTGGAGTGTAAATTATTTTATATAGTGTAGCTTGGATGTGCTTTGCTGCAGACTAAGCGTTTGGCATTCCAATTGGAAGCATTGGATTTATTGAAATGGAGTCCTTTATTTTATAAAACTCCCTAATTTTGCCTTCATAGCAGAACAAAAATGACTGCATTACATGGTTTATTTGTCAAGTCTGCTATCGTATAAGCTTTAAAGATACACCTTCAGTTTGTTATTGGCTGCTTGGTATTTTTGACAATGATACGGCCAGTTTGTGTTTAGTGGGGGAGTTTGACTTCCTTCTGCTGGGTGGCTATGATGTGGCAAGGCCATCAGGGCATGGGACAAGCCTGAGAGGAAGAAAGTACTGTGAGGCTTGTTTATTTTGGTTACTTCAAGGCACTAGATCCAAGGTTTATATTAAGTTACCATTTCTGACAGACCAAACCTTTGGTTGATACTGGGGAGGGGTGCAGGGATGAGGAGGGGAGTGCAAGGCTTGAAAATCCTGCTTTCAAATTTAGTGTTTTGTATCATAAGAAGCCATCTAACTGGAGCAGAAGGTGCACCTCCCACAAATTAATTTCACTTTTGTTTAAGTATTGCTGAAATAAAGTCTTTAACAGCATCCCTCAGTTGCTTGATATTGGAATTTCAATATCTATAGCTGAGGATGGAGCCTATGTCTGTCACAGGGTGACTTGACTATCCAGGTATCCCAGAGCTCAGCATCAATTGATTTTGCCCTGGGAACACCCTTTCAGAGACCATCCCTGTGATAACCAGGCTTGTGGTTCTTAGGAGACGATGAGAGTTTTAGGGAGAAGCAATAAGAGTACCTTTTGGAAGTGTCTTGCGTGCCATTTCGTTTTGGAAATCAGTTTTAGCTCTTGGTATCTTGTGACTCTTTCTGGCCCAGCTGTGCAGACAGGGCTCACATCTTAGGAAATGGCAGAGAGGGTGGCTAGGTGAGGGAAACTGGATGGTGTCTTCCTGCAGTGAGAAAATCATACCAATAAACCTGCACTTGATAAAGGTGATGGCATGGTTTTTGTACTGGAATATGAGTGACTGAAATCTGCCTGCTTGATGTAAATAGAATTAATCTTACATATTAATAGTTAAAATGAATTCCTGTTTCAGTAAATGTGAAGTGGTGATGGACCCCTGGTTAATCTACTACAAAACTGCTTAAAGCAACTAACCCTTGCTAGGATGACAAAGGGTAGATGTAAAATGAAGGGTCTGAGTTTGTGAAGTGCTCCTGCCTGTGACAGGAGGCTAGCTGATATACACATGCAACATTAAATCATCTCCTTTTTCTGCCCTTTGTGTTTTGCCACAGGCTTTCAGGTTATTAATTCTGTGGCTCAGCAGTAGTGCTTTTGGTGTTAGAAAGCTTGGAGCTTAAAACCTCAATGAAGTTTCTCATTCCAGGGGTTGATTAGAGCTAAAAACATCCACAGAGGACATGCTTTGCTGTGTGTTGAGCAGAATGTGGTTACAAGCAAATGCTACCATCTTTCCAGGGACTGAGCAATGCTGAGTGCTCAGAAAATGTATCCTGGTCAGGAAATAACATGCAGTCGATCCAAGGGAGAGACCAGTGACATTGTTCATTTTCTTTGTACATGTTTCTGGGTGTTTTTTAATGCTGACTTTTGGTGGAGGGTCTGTTTTTCAACTGAAATCAAAATTGAACATTTAATGTGAATGGTAATAAGGAAAAAAGATCCCACAAGAGC
>VYZR01100432.1:0-36093 GCA_013400675.1 Oxylabes madagascariensis | reverse complement strand
TGTGGGAGAGGCAGGGGGAAGCTGCTGGGTGCAGGAGGTGAGAAGTGATGTCCCTTTTCCTCGGTGACAGGAGGGTGGCTGGGGCAGCACCAGGCAGCTGGAGCAGCATCGCGTGCTCCTGGTAGGAGCGAGACAATAAAACTTCCTCCTGTCTCCCAGGCTCCGCAGCTTTCTGATGTCAACAACAGCAGCAGGAGGCTGCAGGCACGTTCCCGGCAGCTGATCGTATTTATCAAGTTCATGTTCCTTGCTTTTTTTTTTTTTTTTTTTTTTTTTTTTTTTTTTTTTTTTTTTTTTTTTTTTTTTTTTTTTTTTTTTAAATTTTTTTTCCTCCCTTAACTATCAAGGTCCGGGAGCTACAAGATGGCCCCGTTCCAACTGCAGCCCCTTTGAGGATACAGAAATGTGTGCTGGGGGCTGGAGCAGGGACATGCTTTCTCCATGTGAGCCAAAGAACAAACAGCAGAGCCCTCCACAGGGACTGATTGTTGACATGTTTATGATGATGAAGTGGGGTAGAACTCTCAAAGAGGGACGCTAGAAATGAAGAAGTAAAGTGTGGCACTGCTGAGGGCCTATATAATGCTAAATATTGTAGGAAAGTGCAGTTTCTTCCTATTTGTGACCACTTCGTGGTGCAGTTAGGGAAGTCCCTTCCCAGCTCTACATCACACATTCCCCTTTTGGAGCTGTGACAGCAGCAACCCCCCAGCAGGCGCCAGGAGCAAGCAGACTCAAGTTCCTCTGCCATAATTTATAGCCCTGCTCCAAAAGTGTGAAAGATACGACCCTGTGTGCCTGGAAATCCTACCCAGGGGACAGCTTGCAGACCCAAAGTGGGTATTGGGATACCCTGGCTGACTGGGGATTGCCACTTTGCTTGGGGTCACCTGCAAAAGCACTTCATCTTCCTCTGCTGTGTGCACTTGCGTGTCTTGTGCCGTGGGACAGGCCCTGAGTCTGCTGCCCGAGGTCAAACCTCCCACCTGGCATCTGAAGGATGAGGGTGGGTTAAATTCTCCCCCGTGGTGATGCACATTCTTCTGTCTTTGTGACCCCGTGGGCTGTGCTTCCCCTGGGACCGAGCTGCAGAGAACATGGATTTAATGGGAACATCCACGCACACCCCACTGCCCAGCACTGTGCTGGCTCCTCGTTAGAGCCCATCATCTGCTCTGGGTAATTATTTCAGCCTCTCCTGGTCTCAGCCTTGCACCTTGCAAGGTCTCCAGCTGAAAAGGCTGTAGGGGGCACAGCAGCTCTCCCAGATTTCCAGCACACTCATTGGGACTCTGAAATTGGAGATCAGCACACCTTTGGCCAGGGAATGTGTACCTGTCCATAGCCAGCTCTGGCCTGAGATGCTCAGCTGGGACAGTGTCCAAGGCATGGTGGCTGTTAGAGTTTTAGATTGTTCAGCCTGTGTTTGGTCAACTCAAAAGCTGAGAGGGGGCATTTTGCTCTTGCCAGTTCAGACAAAGCAAGGACTATCTCCAAGATATTCCAATTCCTTCTTTTGGGTTGCCCCCAAGCTGAGCAGCTCCAACTCACGTGTAATCCCTGCCTCTGAGCCTGCTCAGTGCTTCAGGAGCTGCTTGAAAGCAAAACAGAAAAAGAAATGTTCTCAGGCTGTGTTCTGCAGGGTCAATGGTGCTGTTATCTTCCATGAATCCTGCTGGCTGGCTCTAAGCACACCTAATCTGGGAGCAGAGCAGCTTTCACCATGAAGAAAAGAAAACCCCCAACTTTTTCAGACAATATTTCAGTGTCTTAAACTGCTCTGGGTTTCCCTCTGGGCCTCTTGAATGTATGAGGTGGGAGTTGACGGCTATGCCTCAGTCTGAATTCTGCTGCTACTGTACTGGAGCTGTGTGTCCCTGGCTGGCTTTGGGCTTTGGGCAGCCACTTTTCCCCCCAAATTTAGTGAGGTTTCCGAAAACATGGGTTTGGGTTTTTTGTCCCTAATAGAAAATTTATCTTCTCAACAATTAAATGGATTTGTCTGTAGGAAAGGGACAGCTGGGGTATGTGTTGGTGTCTCTCAAAATAATGGTTACCAGGAGCACCTGTAATTTTAGAACATCACAAATTGATGCGTTTTGCCCAGAAAGCAGAACATTGGCATTTAATCTTCATTGCAGTGTGGTAGCACCTGTGTTTCTGTACCTCCCTTTTGGCCCACTGATGTGCTTTTCTTCATCACTAAGAGCATGTCAGCCTTGCTGAAAGCCACTGTGTTTGCATTCCCACTTCCTATCTCCTGGCTTACAGCCCCACTGCTTCTGATTTTCCCATCTCTTCCATCTCTTGAATATTCCTGAGCTCTAGTGAGGCTCCCAACCCCCACCTGATATCAGCAACCACCACACTGACATCCTAGTCCAGCTCTATTTCCAGACCTGTGCAAGGACCACCTGAAAAGCACATTAAACTGTTTTCTTTTCCTCCTTTTCAGTGCTTTTCACAGCATCTCCAGTTTCACGATCCTCTGAACTGTAGCATTTCTCCTAGATCTTTTAAGTGGATGTTAGGGGAGTTAGACCTGGATTATTTCAGTGGTTCCTCCACCTTTTAAGAAACATGACAGCTGAGAACTCTGCACCCTCTGTTTATAGTCCTGTCAGGCTGAAATCCTCCCACACTTGTCTGTATGAATGACTTTTTCAGCTGCCTTTTGATGCCATGGGAGGCACCTCCGCGTCCCAGAGGTGCACGAGTATCATTTGCCACGTGTCCAACATCTCCCAGGAGTGTGATACAAGCAGGAATGCGAACCTCCCATTTGGAATATCTGCGTATCAGGCCAGGAATCTAAATCCAGGAAACGTGGGGCTGCAGGATGCCTGTCTCACTGTGCTTTCCCTGAGCCCAGCAGTGCTGGTGGCTCCACGCTACTTCCCGACACGTTTTACGTTTCAGACCCGATTTGCCAGAAGAAAGTCACCAAACAGAAAATCTGACAAACAAACCACAGAGAACATCTGATCTGATCAGAAAATACGTAAGCCTGTTAGGGACTGTAGGCACGGCAAGGGCCAGGATTGATGGGGAACATATTTGTTATTAAATCCCATCCACATAAACCGATCGGAAACAGATGTGAGCGTTGGGGATATTAATAAGTGGGCAGACTGCAGGGATGCTGAAGGTACTGCTGCATGGGGGGAGAAGGGGAAATGGCACATCTTTGCTATCATGTGGATTTTATAAGGAGGGACTATATTTTTACCCTGTACCTCGCTTTGCATTCCCTGCTGGAACTGGAAAATGCAGGGATGCAGAAGGAGAGGTGGCAAATTAAAGCAAGGATGGCTGTCTTTGGGGAGGGAAGGATGGTGGCTAATAGGAGGGTTGGGATGAAAGAAAACCAGGTTCTCTGGCCCTAATCTGAGTGCAGCTGGGCTGTGATGGAGTGGTCAAACTGTCCTGCCATGGCCAGAAAGGCAAAAGGCTAAAAAAACGTCTCCAGGAAAGATGGAACTGCAGAGATGTAAGAGGTATTGCTTCTAAAACCCTTCTAAAACCCTTCTAAAAAGGGTTTTCAAAGCAATTTTGCTGTTTCAGATTTGATAAGGCTTTTCAATACTTCAGATTTCCAGTCCTTTCTCTATAACAGGGAGACTCCAGAATTTTGCAAGACAAGTTTCCTAGGATATTCCTGTGTAGCAAGCCCCTGTATTTTCCCTAGCCATCTTCTTTGAAACAGCTGAACCTTTTTATTGGCTGACAGCTTAAAAAAAAANCTTTTTTTTGAGGAAAAAATAAAAAAAAAAAAAAAAAAAAAAAAAAAAAAAAAAAAAAAAAAAAAAAAAAAAAAAAGAAAAAAAAAAAGGATAACAAAAAAATCAGCCCAAGGCAAACACTTGGCATGGAAAATTGAAGCCCAAGTGGTTTAAGTTTAACAAAGTTATTAGCAATTGAAAACAGGGCTTTATAATTGGAAATGTTTGGCAAGCTGAGTAAGAGGTTGTGCTACCAGCCCTGCCTCTTAGATGTGTTCATGTTCAGGGATGTGCAAACACCCGACACAAAGACAGGCATTTGTTAGAAATGCTTACAACTGGAGACAGGCACAAATGCCACGACACCACTTTTTGTTCACCTCCTTCTTCCCAACCTTAATTCTTCAAGTTTTTGGTTGTCTTTCCACCTCCAATTATAATTAAAACCAGAGTGCAAATGCTTCTTGTCCACACTGGAACAGAACACCAACTCTCCTGACACCCTGAGGACTCTGAGAGGAGAATTCAGACTGGCTTTGGGGTCACAAAAAGCCAACTTGCAGGTACAGGGAATGTAGTACAGACATTTTGTACCTGTGCTTTCTTCTTGCCCGTTGCAGTGGGAGTGGAGTTGGTGTTTTCAGTCCCTGTGCTCATGCTTGTGGCCCTTTGCACGTTTGCATCTCGTGGGGTGGAGATGGCAGATTTTTGGGTGGCTCACCTGGCCAGAGGGCACCAACCTGGGGTATGAAGTGTCCTTGCTGGGCTGAACTGACCAGCCTGGCCACTGCTTGCCTTCATCAGGGCTCTCTGTGGTGCTGGCTGCTGCTCCATCACGGGCCCCAATAAAGTTTAAACTCTGGCTTGCCACGAGCCCCAGTGCAGCCAGGAAACGACGTCAAGTTGAGCCATCATATTGTTTGAATTACACCAATATGAAAATCCATGAAAGCCACAGGGAGCCAGCATTTCTCCTACATAAAGTGGGGTTATGGCCATATTAAAAAACACAACAAAACTGAGTAGCTTTTAACAGGAGATGGGGGAACAGAGGCCTTGAGAGATGCCGAAAAAGCCAAGCATAAAAATAATTACAGTTGAAACAAGGCCCTGCTCTTTCTTCTGCTCAGCCTCATGGTGACCTGTGCTCCTGTCACTTCTATATCTCCTGCACTGCCTTTCCTTTTGGAGAGGGGAGAAGAGCAGCTTTGTGCTGGGGTTGCTGAGTGACAATCCAGGTTATCCCCAGAGCTGGTGGCTGGAAGTGCCTGGTGTGGGTGGGATGTTTGGTGTCTCCCTGGGGTGCGCTGAACAGCCCTGCTCTGTTCAGAAAACCTCTTTGCCTTGACCCAGCAAGTTGTGATCATTCACAAAAGGAAAACAAAGCGGAGGTTCAGGTACAAATGGAGAAATGTCTGGAAAGGAGACAATTCTCCACCTCTCCAGCTCTTTCCATGACCATTTTACCAAACTCTCTTGTAAGCTGCAGAGCCATTTCTCTGACATTGAATAAAGGGAACATTTCCAACCTTGGGAAGCAGAAATCTTTCTTTTTTCTGATGGTAACATAAAGACTTCATCCTGCTTTATAAGACCTTAGGCTATGCTGTAGCAGACCATCCCTCACCCAGAGAAAGGCCAGCTGAGGCCAAGGGGCAGAAGACTCAATTGCCTTCCTGTTTTACAGACAAAGAGGAAGCAGGGATATTCTCATATTCATATTTTCTCTCAGGACCACAAAAGGTGCCACTGCAAGGCTGGACATCCCCACCCTCAGTGTGCCAGTCAGCAAAGCTCACTGCAAGACAAGTGCTGTGTGTTTCCCAAATACTTGGCTAGTTCTCTGTTGGCTTCCAGTTAAATCTCACTGTTCCTAAATCTGAATCAATTTTTGCTTTCAGACCCTGCTGAAATCCCCTGAGAGTCTTCCTACTTCTTCTTCTTCTTCAGAAGAGCCATTTGTGTAATGAGGCTCATTTTGGATATTAATAATTTGGTTTTTTTGCTCTGATACTGTCACAACTCCAGATCCAAGGCAAACCAGCCCTGCTGAAATCCAGGGAGAAGCCTTCACCCCTTCCAGGCTTCTCATTTGTTGTGGCATTGTGAGTGGTATTTGCACACTTTTAATCACCTCAGCTCAAGGAGTTTGAGTCCCTTGCTGTTGGTAATTTTGATATATAGCTACCATGCTACACAGCAAAAAGTATTTCTACTTTCCTACCTCCACATATGTCTGCAGTCAGGAACAATTACCACTGTCAATCCTGTCTGCCTGCTAACTTGCTTTTTTTTTCCCTGTTGGTCATGCTGTAAATCATTTTCACATTTACAACATTAAGAAGGTGCTCTGAGCAATCATTCTTGTGGTCAACAAACTGTTACTGCTTCTCAAGTGTCATGGGTCACTACTTAATTACTGGATTTCACTCCCAGTTAAAACCATTAATCTTGTCTCCACCACCTTTCTCTGGGCCTCTCAGTCCAGTATGTTTTATGTTAGGCACATAAGTGCTGGGGTTATTTTTTTTTCATGCCAGCAAAGGTTCTGTAGCTGGAATTTCTGGGCTTGATAAACGAGGTCACCCAACAGAGCCTTTCTCTGGCCTGGGTCACTCTAAGCTGAGCCTTTCTCCAGAGAACTGAGTTTTTCAAACAGTTGCAGAGATACTGAATACAGCAAAAAAGAAATAATTGATCTCTGTGGTTGTGATGCCACCTCAGCCATGGGAATTGCCCAAGCTTCATCCCATAGGATTGTCGCTGCCTCAGCTGCCGCCTGAAAACACAAAGGGTATGAGCACAACAAGAAATTCAGAGGGATCTGGGAAAGCAGACGTTAATCTGTGAGTCCTAGAGGTTCATCAGGAGTTGAACTCACCTGTGAAAGGTCACATGTGCCTTTGTGAGGGTTGGTTCTGCTCTCACTTTGCCCTGGGGCAGGATGGAAGCACAGAGCCCGCGCGGGTGACAGGGCAGCATCCGACTCCTCCCATCTGTTATTGCCCTGGTGGGAATTCATAGGCGTTATGCTGGGCAGAGAAAGGCTCCCCTGTTGTTCCCTAGATGAAATTGCAGCAAAAACATATTTAGAATTATAAGCACACAAAAAAAAAATGGAACATAAGGGCTACAGAATTCCAACAAAGCTTGTTTCATAGGCCACGTCCACAGCGCGCTCGTACAAAATGCCACGTGAATCACACTTAATTTGCTGCAGAATATACTTTGCTATTTCAGAAAAAAAAAAAAAAAAAAAAAAAAAAAAAGCAAGCCTGTGAAGGGCAAGAGCTTTGCTGCATGTTAGTTGTAAAACTTCCACAAGTATGGAATCTATTAAAACCATTATTTGTTTATGATGTGAAAGTGATTAGTCTGTTCCAAAAACAAAAACATGAAAACCCTAAGTGCTGGGACCTTTCAGGAGAATAGCCACTGCTTCTTCATTATAATAATTTATATTATATGGCTCTATTTCTATGGTATCTATAATTACTGTAGCACTTGGTTGCCTTAGCCAAAATCAGGGTCCTCTTGCATATTCATCTAGAAAACACATTCCCTACCCTGATGGGCTCTAAGCAGGTGGGAGTTGGATGATCACCTGAGGCTGGCAGATGGGGAATTGAGCTAAAGACTCATCATGACTGCCCAGGGTCACAGTGAAGAAATTTTGGTACCTTGGCTCAGCTGTCACCTGGAGCCACATGGCTGAGCTGGTGGAGTCAGAACATTCCAGCACGAGCACAGCGACATCCATGTGGCCCCAATTACAGACCCAGGGACTAAGTTTCACTTCCTGGACTGGATACAACAACAGGATGCTGGAATATTTAGGCTGCGTTCACTGCAGGGAACGTTTTTACTTTCAAAGCAGAAAAAAAAGTCTGTTTCTCCCTAAGATGTCAAATCACAGAAAGATGGGAGTTTTGTAGAAACCTCACCCAATTTTGGTTTCTTACCGCCTCTTTTATGACACTGCTCACTTGATTTTAGCATCCTGCTGGTGCTGAAGTGCTCCATGGCTTTTGGGGGCACCTTGTGCTTGCTGTCACTCTCCCTTGCAAATGTTCCCCTGGATGTTTGGGTGCTTCCCAACACACAGAATGCTCCCTGTTGTTGCCACATCTCACAGACCATTTGCAAGGCCTTCTAAAATCCAGGTCTACAACACTTCCCACTTCCCAGGCTGCAAGCATCTTTAGGTTTAGCAGCCTCTTGGAGCTTTTGCCTTATTATTCTCAGGCACAGCATGAGACTCTTCAAGGTTTTCTGGCCTATGTGCTTTGAGCCCCCTGTTTCATTTACACCAGATTTGATTCGGGGTACAAATTAGGCCATCCTCTTCTGGTTTCTGCTCCTGAAAATGGTTTCCTTTTCTGCTAATCTCAGAGTCCTTCCTTCCAGATGTTTTTATCCAGTGCTCCCACTATTTCCACCTTAGAGAGGTTGCAGTGATATGGTACCTCACAGCTTACACCACAAAATTCTGTCTGTTTTCTGCGACTTCTTGCCTCAAGATCATCCAGTTTGTGTTAATCTTGTTCTCTTCTCTGGAGCATTTCTGAACCTGGGGTCAGCAATCTTCATTAGCACATTTCTTACATTAAATGCCATGGTCACTAATGAGAATTCCCGGCAACATTCCCAATACCCAGCACTGAAGAGTTCCACGAGTAATTCCCTTTAGTCAAAGAATTTCCTTTTCACATAATGTGTTTCCTTTCATACAAATCAACACTTCATGTACTTTTTCAAAACTTGTACAAATTCCTATTTTTTCCTGTAAAGAGCCATTTTCCATGTGGCCCTGTGTGACATACTTTACTGAAGTCCAGATCAATTGGATTCACTGTGTGTCCCCTAGGAAATCTCTAGCAAAGAAGCCAGAGGAAATGAGTATCTGTCTGGCAAATCCCAAAGTTGTAATCCATCCCAGTTCCCATAGATACTTATGTCTTTAATTACTCTTTCCTTTGACTGCTGTTTTAAAGCCTTGTGTGCCATTAGAAATGATTAATGGCAACTGATTTGCCTGCTGCTATTTATAATCTTTGACCAAAGGGGAATCTTGGTGTCCAGGATGCAGCTGACTCTTTTCTGGAGTGGGGCTTGCAAGCCTTTGAAGAGCAGGTAACCAACCTGCCTACTGAATCCTGTCCATGGTGAGAGGAACCTGCAGGTTTCCAGAGGCATCTGGACATTTAAGGGTCAGGTCCCAGCATTCCAAGTGGGATCCTGGGCCACAGAAGGCATTGGAAGAGCTGTCATTCCTCCTGGTGGTTCTCAGATAAATAATGGGGTATGGGTCACGTTTCTCCATGGCATTTTCTGCCCAGATTTTATTTGTTCCCTTTCCCCGCTTGCTCTCATGAGAAGAAACTGGAACTGGTTTATGTACTGGCTCCCTAAATTATTGTTCTTTAAATGGAGTTTCTTCTGGAAAGGGGAAATTTATTGTCATGCTTTTGCTCCTGCTTGGAAACACAAGTTTTGGCTTGTATCTACATCTGTACTCATTCAAACTCAGGCAGATGCCCACAGCTTTATCTAAAACATGCAAAACGCCTGCTTGTGCTTGCAATAAAAGAAATGGGTACTTTGTCCAATCTGGAAAATACCAGCCAAAAGAGAGGAGGAGGGATAAGATGGATAAAGGATAAAAAGAGCCTAAATAAACTCAGCAGAAATGAGAGACTGGTAGATGGAAACCTGAATGTAACAGAAGGGAAATGGGAACGCGTATGGAGAGTGGCAACAGAATGGTAATCAGTACATCCAACAGGAAGATGTGGATTTGACCTGGGAAAGTAAGCAAGGAGAAAAGAAGAGGAAAATCCAGCTCTTTACTGAGAAAAGAAAATTCTTCCCCAATAATCTGGCATGGAAAGAGGCCTGGAACGGATGAGAATCTGGATTTTCAAGTGAAGGAATGTATGAGATGAGTCAAGGGAGAGAGAAAGATTTAAGGAAGATTTACTTCTATATCACAGATGGGGGAAGAGATAGCAAAATAATTTCTTAATCCCTTGAAAATTTCTAGTCAAAAAGAAGACATTTCTTTCCCCCTTTAAAAATCAATAACTTGAACTGAAATGGGGGGTGAATTATTGGTAGGGTGAATATGGAGATGGCTTGGCTTGGGCTCTGGTGTTTGGCAGAGAAGTGTTTGTCAGCAAATCTGAGCTGTCTCTATCTTTGTTTTGGGTGTTCCTTGCATGCCAAGTAGGAACAGTGAGTTGTGTCAGGCTGGGAGGGCTGAGGGTGCTTCAGAGCCAGGGGCAAGGACTGCTCCGAGCAGCTCTGCTCTCCCAGCCCTGGGGAGGGAGCTTGGCTGCCCTGCCCTCCCCTTGCCTCCTTCTCAGGAGCACAAAAACGCAGGATTTTGGAACAACAGGGTGGTGAGAGGCCTCTGCCGCCGAGCAGCTCTGCAGGCTCTGAATGAAGGATGTGTATCCCTGTCTGTGGTGCTGTTGTGGGATTGAGGCACGTTCCCTGGTGTATGTCCCGCTTTGTCCCAAACAGTCCAGAAGTCTAGGAATTACTAACAAGGAGCATTCTGTTAAATGCAAACAATATCTGGAATACAATCACTATAAATGCAGTTCATTCAGCCATTAATTTTATAGATTGTTGAAGCAATTAACAGTGCATAAAGAGGACTTCCTCCTATGCAAGTGAGATCTTTGGTTGAATGGACCTTTGTAACCATCTCTAAGACAATGGCACAGAGTAGAACTGGAATTTCATCTTGCCTTTATTGCCTTATTTGGGTATTTTAAACAATTTCTAAAATTATTTTTCTTTTTAGTGTGCTGACTTTTCATGGTTTAACTTGTTTGGTTTTGTGGGTCAGTACAAATAATTCTAAAATGAATCAATTAGTATCCTTTAGGTAAATTATTTAAATACTCAAGTATATGAACAAATGCTGCCTTGTACAGAAAGGCTGTTATGTCTTTTACAGCTGGACAGGATCTGCAGCATGAACAGGGTATTTTTGGGGTGATTTCCACTTCATTTGTTTTGTTCCCTCTCCTCAAACATGCCTTTTTCTTTTGATTCTCTGTGTGTCTCATCTGCAGCTAAAAGCCATTTAGCACTGCAGCAGAAATTAAGATCTCCATTTAGTTTTGCTGTCTAAAAGTTATATTCTCCCAGTGGGAAACCATCCAAAGAACAGAACCTCCTCTCCTACATAGCTCCTGCTCTTTGAGCTCTCTCCTTCACCTGTAGGCTCTTCTACCACTTGTATTTACACAGATCTTGTGCAATTTTGAATCTTTCTACAGATGGAAATGCTTTCTGCCTTTCTTCTTGGAGATTTTAGTCCTTCCTCTGCCAAGAAAAAGTTTTATTTTGAGAGTATGGGAAGGATGATGACTACAGAAAAGGCAGCACAAGAAAATAAGGTTAATTCAGTCTCACTGGGCATAACCTCACCTACCCAAAGATGCAGGGAGACAGGCAACAAATTCTCAGTCTTGCTTTTCTGCTGGTTAGCCTTATTGAAATCAATTTGCACCCTTTAGTTCCCAGGATGTTCTTACAGTGTCTACGTCTGTTTTGGTAAAGATTTGTTTGGTAGGTAGCTAAAGCTCAAAGTCTTCGCTGTAAAAATATCCTTGCTCTTAAAGCAATTAAGAGGTGCCCATTTGGTGTTTATTACAAGAACTCTTCCTTCCTCATGTGAAGGAAATGATATCTTATTTCTCTCATTGGAGTAAAATACAACCCTTTAAATAAGTTGGTATATCATTGAATAAATTATGAGGACTTCTCTGTCGATATGGAATGCAGATTTTTCAGGACTGGAGGACAGAGATGCTGGGCTGTGATTATAAAAAGCAGATGTCTTTCTCCCTCTCACTCAGGAGAAAGCTTTTCAGGGTATTTTAACTCTTGAGGTTCTGTGACAGGCAACTTCTGTTGGAAAGAGGGAGCTGGCACTTTTAGGGGCAAGGTTGGGCATCCAATTAATCCTGGTTTGCTCTTGGGATTTGTCACAGGGTGAAACAGCGTGACAAATGTGGAAGGGAAGTTTTGCCACTGTTGAGGTTTTTTAATGTAAATGAAGGGTAAAAGGCGGCCTGTAAATACCCTTGTGGCCAGGTCATTGTCCCTTTCTGAAGCCCCCATGGCAGACACTCTTCATGGAGTTGCTTGCTTGGTTTCCTCATGGAGTTGCTTGCTTGGTTTCCTTATCAATGTGAAGTGTATTTCCCACTCTTCACCTATGGGGCTTTTGTGTATCACCCATGGCCTCTAAACAAATAGCAGGAATTTCCCCATGTAAGGGCTGAGAATTCAGGCTGCACAGGGAGGCTGAACATGGAAAGAAGGAGAACAAAACATCTTGCCCATACTCTCTGTGCAGAGCAGCAGGTGACACAAAGCCATCTGTGCCATGTTTGGGGGTCCCTTGGGCAGTGGGAATCCTGGCATGTTCCTGTAGGTACCATTTCCAGACAGCTGGAGGCATTGGAATTGCACCTGCAGCCTGAGGATGTGGTGGCTGAAAAGGCTGATGACTTCACCATGAGAAAATGAACTTAGGGCTGTGTGTGGAAAATGAGCTGCATTAAAAAAAAAAATCTGCAGAAAACAGATATTTGTCATGAAACACTGATTTAAACAAACTGTGAGAGCCAGGCAGATGACTCTAAAATGTGAGGCTGGCCTGTACTTCATGGTATTGCCACAGCGGTTTATAGTGTTTGGAGGGAGAGTTATGACGCAGAACAAATGAGATAAAAAGCTTGTTTAAGTGTGATTAAACGGCTCTAAAAGCTGCCCATTTTACAGGAAGGAGCTGCAGGCACGATGCCAAGCTGTAGCATGCTGTATGCTTCACCAGCTCGTCACATCCATATGGGCTGACTCAGAGGAATCTGTTTTAAGGTAATCCAAACTATTAATTTATGGATGTTCTCATCACCGGGCCCGAGTGCATGAAGGGAAGATACACCCAACGAGGTCATAAAGTGGTACCAGCATCTTCTTTCTGCTTTTAAAAGCTGCAGTTTAGATGTTTGGGATTGTCTTCCTCTGACATCACCCCAGCAACCATCAGCACTGGTGGGGTGGTCGTGGTCTTGTCATTTCCACATGGAGTTGTATTTGTTGGCAGCCAGCTCCAGCAAGAAAGGATCACTGGGACTGGACGCTCCTGAGAGGGAAGTCAGGGTGCAGATGGATCAGATATCCCAGCAAAGAAAATGCTGCTTCAGCCAACAAGTTCCTTCTTTGATGGTTTATCCCAGAGAACTGAGCTGGTCAGAAACGTTCCCATGAAACATCGTTCCTTAAGCCAGGCTTATTTTGCTGGAACTGCGCTGAGCACAGTTGACTTTCCCCCCATGCCTGAGGAAGAGAGCTTAAGGAAACCCACCTGTACTCCTGGCAGATCTCTTCCAGGACAGGAGAAGCACAGTGTGCACAAGTCCCTGGCTCCTGAGCGGATGCAGCTGGTGGATTTGCCCCAAGGCCAGGGATGCTGGGAGCTCTGCAGCTGCCCGCTGAGCCTGACAAGCTCTGACATGAGCTTCACTGGGAGGCTGCAGCAGGGTCTGGGGAGCTCCTGGCTTCCTGGAAACTGCTCTCTTTTCAAAAAACCTGAAAAAGGTTTCTGTTCAATTTGGACAAAACCCAAATGTTATATATATATATATATATATATTTAAATCCATACATTTTCAAGGCACTGGAAACACCGTTTTTCGGCCAGTTCTACTTGATAGTTTTATAGGGCTTTGCCATAATAAAAGCGAAGTGAGACGAAACAGAAAAGCCCTGCTTAGTAACAACGTGGGGTGGGGGAGTGGGAAGGGAGGCCTTAACCAGAGCCAGGCTCCCTGAGCCCCCGCTCTGCCAGCAGAGGACAAAATACGAGCGCCAGAAGTGGGATTGAAATCACATGGGTACAAAGCTCTGCATCTCGGGGGCTCTTCCACCCAGAGCGAACCAAGGTGCTCCTTGGGGTGCTCTGCCCTGAGTGGTCACTGGTCAGCTCTGGGTTATTTCTCAGGCATATCCCAGCAGATGCTTTCAGCCTCTCACGGCTGTCTCCCCACATATGGAGCTTTGCTTTGTCACCGGAGCGTGCCAAGGATCCAGTTCTCCTTTTGACAACAAAGAACTGTTTTTATTTACTATGAAAGCTGGTCTGGCCTTGGCTCTCCGCTTCGTAAATTATTCATCTCGTGTCAGTAGCAGCGGAGCTCCTCTCACCTCTTTCTTTCCAGCAAACGATCAAGTCCAGGTTTGGGGGGAGGAAGAGGTCGAGGGGAGGAGTAGTGAGGCAGAATGGACTTAATAGATCAGTGTCTTAATTAACATTAACCAGGCAGGTGACCATCTCCCCCCTGGATAATGTCCCATCCTCCCCTGGTGCTGGGAGTAGCTGTGGCCTGTCCTGTTCCTGCGTGGGGGACTGAGCTATGGATCAGCAATTAGAGCCTGACAAAGTTTTTCCTTCTTGCTTCCTAACTCACCTCCCTTCTCAGTGGAGGTACTTGTCTGAATCACACAGTTATTAAAAAAACTGGTTGCAGGAGATCTCTCAGCTAGATCAGGACTATAATCAAAACTAGGTCAGATGAGCCATGGCTTGGAAACAGCTATGGAAGCAGATGCAAGATCACCCTTAGATAATGCCTTCCGGAGCTGAATTATCCAGCTACATAAAAAGTTTTTGCACTATACACTTCTCATACTGCAATCTGTGTTGCACCTTTTATTGACTTCCTTTCCTTACCTAGAGTGTTTTTCTGCATGCCCAATGTAACCTCACAGCTGTTGGACATGTGGGCTTCCCCTTTTGCTTCCTCTCCGCCAGGCTGTACAAGCCCTGCCGCTGTGCCCTGGCTTTTTCCCCCAGCTGGCAGTGAACTGCAGCATCATCGATTGCCACGCTCTGGGTCCAGCTGTCCAGTCCCTTTTCCACCCATACAATGGTCCATTTGTCCTCAGATTACAAACCCACAACCACGAGGAACGGGGTCAGAAGCCTTCCTAAAAGCAAAGTACAGCACTGCTCTCACCTTGTCTCCACAGCCAGTCATCTCATCAAACATGGCAATCAAATTGATCTACTCTAAGTAGATCTGTGTTGGCTATTCCCTATTTATCTTCCAGAACTTCCCCTGTGTGAAAATGGACTCCAGCACATGTGTTCCATGGTTCTTCCAGGGATGGAGGGAACACAGCTGCCTCAGACCTCTTTTCCACCTTTCTGATAGATGGGTCAGCTTTTTCCTCTCATTAAGGACTTGTCTTGATCACTGTGACCTTTTTTTTGGTATTAAACACTGGTCTTACCCATCATCCAGCTCCTTCAGTACCCAGAGGTGAAACCCATCCATCTCCACAGATTTAAATCCTGTGTTGTCTCTAACTTGTTGCTCCTCCACTGTTGGCTGTTTCTTTCTTTCCCAAGCAATTCTGGTTTGTGCTGAGGTCTAGGAGGAATATTTACTGGTGAAGACAGTGGGGAAAAAAAAGGATATTTAGTACTTTGGATTTTTTCAGACTGAAAGTGGTGGCTGTCAGGAGGCTGTCTGCCACACAAATGACAAATTTTCCATTTGAACTGGCTAATGGGACTGCAGGGTAAGATGTTGTAATCGTCCAGAGCTCACTGTGAGACAGGGATTTGCTTTGCTCAATATCTGAGTTCCGGCAGATCAGTCTCATATAGTGGGAACCCAAGGGATGATGAATTCTCCATGCAACTTTGATATGTTTGTATCTGGTCTTATTTTCATGGATATTTTGGGCAGTAAGCGCCTTATCTCCAGCTGTGTGAACAATTTTCTAAACATCTGTCAGTAGCACCCGTGCCCATCTTGCTAATTTGGAGCGCCAACCCTACCAAATCTGTATCCCACCACTAAAAACGTGATGCAATTTAAATTGCGGCGTGCCTCGCTTTGTTCTGTAAACTTTATTTGCAAGGCAATCTTTAGCCATAGGAAGAAACCCATTTCCAGAAGGAAAACATTAGTGATGGGTGCAGTTGTGAGGGGTGGGAGTCGGGGCTGTGACTGAGCTGGGCCCTGGAGGTCAGATGGTTATCGGAACCAGCTGGGCTTGAAAAACCCAGAGAACAAATAGGTCTCTGGCATTTAGGCACTATATTAAATAGGATTTGTGGTACTTTCTGCTTCAAGCCGTGCCAAGAATAGCATGAGTGGCCTTTCTTGTTGAAAACTGGCACATCTGGTCCCAGTCCTGGTTGGAACCACTGGGGCACAAAAAATACGCTGCATTACTATTATTTGTTTTGAAACCTTTACTGGAGGATTCAACCTGGGCTGGATATTCGTAGTGTTACGTGATCGCTCTTGTCTCTCTCAAGCTCTGCACTCAGCAGCAGAGCAGCTCGAGTGTCAGAAAGCCCTGATCATCAGTGGAAAATGGGATCTGCTCCTGCTCTGCTCCTGTGCTCTGTTCCCCCAGAGTTCCTGGGACACCAGTCTTTCTAAAGTAACACAACATCCTTGCACAGAGGAAGAGTTAATTTAGCCAACCTACAGAAGGAGAAAGGGCAGAAAAATTAATTTATTTGGTGGGGCAGCCTGATGACAGCAATGAGGGGGAGCTTGGGTCTGTACTGGCCCTTTTTGGGTGCTTATTTCCAGGCCAGCTTCCCCCTTGCTGGCTCATACCACCCACCACACTGGGAGGGAAGGCAGGAGCAAGAGAAGTGGGTGGATTTAATCCTCTATTTCAAAGATGTTGCTGCTGGGTTTGCAGATGGTGGCAGCAGATGACAGAAACGAGCTCATTTTTCCTCTGATCACTTCTTTCATCCCTAATAAGAAAAAAAATCTTAAAACAAAGAACTCCTACTAGAAATGTGGAGTTTTCCCCCCTCTCTGTTTTTTTTTTTTTTTTCCTATGAGAAGTAGGTAACCAGGGAAAAAGAGAATAAATTCTTGCAATAATCTCAGGCGTGTATTTTCCAGATATCTCAGTGATGGCCCATTTCACATAACCCCTATAGTTCCTCCTGCTATAGGCTGATGCAAGGCATGACAGGGAGGGATGGCTTTTCTCATCCCTGTCTGCAGCTTTCTCCCCTTGGTAGCTGTTTCTGAGCTTGGATTTGCCAGTGGCTCCTGTTCCTTTCTTCCATGGGGACAGAGAAAGTGACATGGATTCCCCAGGGAAGAGCAGGCTGGTTAATCCAGACATCACCCAGCCAGGAAGGCAAAATGTGGCAGCACGGGCAGTTGGGCTGTGTTGGACCCAAATGTGGTTTCCAGCCCCGAGCTGACCCAAGAGCGCAGACTGAGCTCCCGGTGCCAAGTGAACCATGCACTGTCTTGGAAAACTTCCTGATGTTTCAATCCAGTCCTGTTCAGCAGGACATACTTGGAGTTCAGAGAAGGAACTTCAGGACCTGCTTCCAAGAATTTCAGCATGACATTTATTTCCCTGAGCTCTCATTAAACAGTGAAAAGGCAAAGGAAAATTTAACCATCAGATATTTTCTTGTCTTGTTGCTCTTTGAGCTGAGTTTGCTTTTAGACTCTGCACTCCTGAATTAGACAGCTGTACTGCCAGAATTTCAGAACCACCTTCTCTCTCTCTCTTTTTTTTTTTTTTTTTGAGGAAGGATACAACAGGTGTGATTCCCAGAAGTAGCTCTCCTTGCATGATTCACACACTTCAGCAACACCTCGTCCTCCTGCATTCTCAGCTTTCCACTGTGTGTTCCTGGTGGGATGATTTGCGCTGATCTTAGCTCAACAGGCTTTATGGCTCCCCTGGTTACAGCCTAATAAGTGGGGTGTAATTATAAAAGGAAAAAACAAAACCATACCAAACCCATCAGGACATTTCTTAAAATAATATGAATTGCCCGTTCAGCTGTTCACACACTGCAAAGTAGAACCCAGACCCCTTCTTGAGCTGAAATCCTTCTTGAAGCCTGGATCCCATTGAGGATTTAGGACTGGATTCTCGTTTATACTGAGGTCTCTTGAGCCAACAAGTACAGGATGTAAATTATTTTTACTCTCACTTTCACATGAGAATTAGGCCTTTAGAGTCAACTTGAGTTACCTTGTGCTGGCTGCAGCAGTCATACATGACCACCTGTTGTTTCTTGGTTGAGCTCAGCAGTATTTAGGTTTTTTTGGCAGGAATTTTTCCTTTTTCTGTGCGTTTTCATAGCCCTGGCCACTAGGTGCTACTGCAACACAGACACAGTGATGGTTCAATGGAGCCGGCCAAAATCGTGGCCCTGGGAGCTCAGCGTGGAGCTCAGGATGTTTCTGTACCTCTGGTGATGCCCATTCTGAGCTGCTGAGGGGATGGCCTGGTGAGCCTTGGGAATGATAAGAGGAGTATTGGGTGCTGTGGTGAGGCTCAGACAACCTCTCTCAGGAAATGAACCCCAGAGAAAAGGGCTTGGAGGAGGAATTCCACTTCCTGCAGCTCAGGATGAAATATGGGAGAGCACTGGCTGCACATGGGAATGATGCTTTTGGCCACCAACTGTCAGTGGAAGACCTAAAATTAAAGGTGAGTTGTGAAGTATTGCTGCATTGAAAGAAGCATTGATTGAAAGGGACATCAAAGACGTCTCATTCTGGTCAGGGACACCTTCCACTAAATCAGGTTGCTCCAAGCCCTGTCCAGCCTTGAACGCTTCCAGGGATGGGGCACCCACAGCTTCTCTAGTGAGGCACTGAAACTGTGAGTTCACACCTCACTCCTCTCAAATGGTTTATTCACAGGTCATAGAATCATAGAATTTAGGACTAAAATGAAAGCTTGGACCTTCTAGGGTGACATCCTCAGTGTAGTAAAAACCAGATTTCAGTGGTGAACCTGGTATGGAGACCAGCAGATGGTATGTTGGCAAAAGAATCACTTCCAAAAAAGCTTCTTCTCAACCTTATATCAGGAGAGGACTACCATCTATATTCCATGGTTATTTGTGCTCTATATCTAATCCTTTTTGTGCCTTCTCACTTGTTTGGATCCACCAGGGAGTATGGAAGAGGTTCTCATCAAATACATAGAACCAGGAATCAAATAGGGAACAAAAATATATGTGTTAGATCTGGGAACAAAAATATTTGTGATAGACCTGCTCTATATTCTTCTACTGCATTTTCTTTCTGGTTTATATTTTGTGTGCTTTTTTTTCCCCTGGAAGAAAAGGAATCCGTAATAAAATGGAATTTGTAATTAAAGCAACAAAACAAAACTTGTTCTTTTAAAACTCTAAAGTGAAAAATCTGGTTTTAGGAAAACCGTGTTTCTTCGGCTGGCTTCATTTGATATCTTCAATCCTCAGCATGATGCTGTCTTTCATAAGACTTAATTTGTGTAATAAAAACCAGCAATAAAGGCATCAAATGTTCCCTTTGCCCTGTTGCTAACTTTGATTCATCTGGGCTGACTTCAGCACCTCCAAGGAGGCAGCAGAGGGACAGTTTGTACAACTCAGCCTTAGAACAAACATATTAAGTGGAGACAGAGGCTCCTCATTCTCACGGGCTGTGATTTGTCCCCCTGAGCAGTTTTCTTGCTGCAACACGGCCCAAGGACCCCCAGGTCTCAGGGGTCCCTGTCCCGGCTCAGCCCCGGCGCTTCCTCGCTTCACACCATCACAGTCTGGGCTCTGGACACTGAGATCTTTGTGTGATTTTTTTTCAGGGTGAATGGGCCATCTGCCAAGAAGGTTGGGCAGAGCTCCGTGCATTTGGTAGTCCTGAATAATTCTGCTGCTGTCTTCTGTAAAAGAACTGAGAATGCAGAGATTTTCGTTGGTATCCTCTAACGCTCTGATAGTTTCACTCTGGGCTTCTAAGAAAACAACAAACAATCTTTTTCTACTGAGCTTGTAAATTTTGATTACTCTTGACATGGTCTACCATTCTATGCTCTTTTAATTACTCCCCTGCCTTGTATCCAGTTGGAGCTGGAATTCAGAGCTGATTTGGTTTTTCATGCATGTAATGCAACTTAAAGAAAAACATTTCACTAGAGAGCTGCGACATTGTTTGGTCCTTGTTTTACTGCTAAACTTCGCCTTTCTTTAGTTGAATGTGGGATACAGGCTAGACCAGACCCTTGTGAACAATATCTTAGTACATGATATTATTTTTCAGCTGCTGCCTGAGAAGCTTGGCCGTTCTGTGTTGAGCCCTTGCAGAACGGGAGCGTTGTTGTTCCGTCTGGTGACCTCCTCCAACAGGAGGCATTCCACAAAAAATGACATGACCAGTCTGGGGCTACTGCAAATCTGCACAAGGTGATCTATCCTGTGCTGCCAGTGGGCTTTGAGAGCCAAATCCAGAAATCCAGCTCACACCTCTTCCAAAAAAGCTGTGCTGGGTGCTGCATGCAGGTAGTGCTGGGCCATGAGGGGGACAGGCATGGCTGGCACTTAGCTGCCCTTCTAGTAAGGTTGCTACAACTTGATTTGATCTATTTTAAGGCAAAAGGAGCATTTTTTTCCTCCCTTTATGCTGTCTTTCAAGGACTTGCAGATTCTCCAGTTCAGTGGATGACCTTTGGTGCTGGTAATCACTCCAGTACAGAAATCACTATCTTTTCAGGCATATATCCAGAGTTCCGGCTCAGCAGCATATGTTCAAATGAGAGTTTGCTAAGTAAAAACTCTCCATCCAAGCAATAAATTCCTGAGGTGCTGCTGTGTTTGCTTCAGTCAAATGCTGGACCTCAAACCTCATCCCAACCTGGTCTTTAAAACAGCTCTCCAAACCTGGCATTTTCATGCTGGTTGGAAAGAGTTATTAAGAGAGCTCGAAGAAACAAGTCCTTGGAAGTTGTTTTAATGGAGGTTGAGGGAGGAGAGAAGTTTGGCAATGCAAGATAAGCAGTGATATTACGAAATTGTAAAGCTGTCTCCTACTGAAACCATGCTAAATGATTTGGAACACACTGAGAAAAGAAATGTGCACCATCAGCAGTAATGAGCTTGAGAGAGAGTTTGGTCAACACCAAAAATTTTAGATTTGGATCGGGACTAATTTGCCTTCCAATTTTGCATGTTTTTCCTGTACTCAAATTGTGCTCTTTTGAGGGCACTAAACCAGACCATTTAGTTCCCATTGCACGAGTAAAACCCTGCCTGGACACTTCCCCACACACAGCTAAGTGCCCTGTTTGGTGTCCAGTGTCACCTTTTGGCCACACAGAGTGATTCTGTTGTAAATAATAATATCAGGATATAATTTGTCGAAGTGCCACATTGCTGTTGTAGCTTGAATACTACTTTCCGAGGAAACAGCTTAGAAGACCCATTCAACTGGGGCTCTTTGAGGCTTGGACACTTGAAAAACATCAAGAGTTAAAATACTTTGTCAGACAGTTTGGTCTATTGCAGTAGTCTGGCTGGTGAGTGTGTTTGTCACCATCTTCTCCAAGACAGGATGTGACATGAATCTTGTAGTGCCAAACATCACAAGATATTTTTCTTCAACTCAAGTGATAGATCATGCTTTTAGGATCTGACTGCAGGACTTAGTGTACTGACAACATGTCATTTTTCATGGTCATAACGTGGTTACAATAGATCTGAAGTGCTGCGAACCACAAGTAGTTAGGAACAAATTTTATCTGCTGCTCAAAGTTCCATGTAGATTGCTACATCTTTCCTTTAAACAATTGTTATTGTGCTTTTTGTGCAAACATTTGCTTATGGGCTGAGCCTGGAGGTTACAAGTTCAGAGTTTTCCCTGGTCTTGATTGATGGTTGACATTGTGTCCTCCAAACCTTTGGGAATGTAGATCTCCAACAGCTCGTTCTTTACATGATCACATCCTTTCCATCTCCTTGTCTTTACTCTGAGTCAGAGCACCCTATTTTGCTTCTGTAGTGGTCATGTACCCCTTGAGGCTCCTGTTGTGGGCCAAACCAGCCCCTCACACCCACCTTGTCCCCAGTCCAGGCCATGAAGGTGGCACAACCATCATGGGCACCCCATCAGGAGGTGTCAAACCTGAGCAAATACATCCACTGGAATTACATTTATTGCCACGACAGGCAGGCACTGAACAGACCTCTATAAAGAATATTTACTGAGAGAACTCTTTAAAAATATATTTATCTGCAGACAAAAAAATGTCTTAATGAAACAGTGACCCTAATTCTATAGAACTTACCAGCCCACCTGCAGCTCCACTGCTTCCAGAGGTAACTGGTGTCCAGGGGCACCCAGGAGCACCTGCAAGTTGTGTAGTTTGCAATCTTCTACCAAAGGAAATAAACCTTCCTGGAACCACCAGAGCTGCATGTTGCAGAGAGGTGATTGCCTCTGTGGGGTGCCAGTGGGATGGTCTAGAATGAGTAAGTATCACCTGGATTTTTAATTCGTTTGGATAATCCTTAATCCTCGCTGCCTCCGATAAAGGAAGGATGAATATATCCTGAAAGTGCACGGGGGACTGTGCTGCAAACCAACCTCTGCAAAAGCTGGTGCTTGTGTTTGGCCTCTGATGTTTGTCAGTAGGAGTAAAGACATCAACACATGCTCTCTTTTTGTATCCACTGCTTTGAGGTAGGGCTGCCTCGGCTTTGGTCACAATGCACAATGCTCTTTTTTGTTCCACTTGGTTCTTTCTTTTCTCCTTTGCAATGACACCTCAATTTTTGTCTGCTAATTTGTTATATTTCTGGCACTGGATAGCTCTCTGGCCCAATGACTTTCAAGAGCCTCTGGAGCAGGAAAAGAGCCAAAGCTGGAGAAAGGCTTGGAAGACGCACTCAGCAAAGCACACAGGTGCAGCCATGGGTGAGAGCTGGTCCAAAGGAATAGGAGTCAGCTTTCATGCTGAAGGCCAACGATACATCTGCACCCACTGCCTCTGCTGCTGAGCAATTCCAGTTTCAGGCTGGAAGGCTGGGGTCAGTTGTTCTGCAGGAGCTGCGCTGGGCAGTGACTGCAGTCTGCTCCCCCCCACCACCCAGTTTAAAACTGGTCAAACCATGGCTGGACTCAGTGATCTCAGAGCTCTTTTCTAACCTGACTGATCCTACAATTCTGAATGTTGATGGGATAGTCAACAAGCTGTGCAGGTTGATTAGGAAGTTGCTTAAGGTTCAGTCGCTTTCCCTTCCTCAGATACCTGAAATATGGAAATATATGATGTTAAAAACCTCATTCCCCTTGTCTTAGTTTTCTTTGGTGGTCTGTTCTTCCCCTGAGAGCTTTAGGGATTGTCCCACACAAAACTGGCCTTTTTGTGATGACAGCACTCAAACATGGTCATTCCTTGCTTCATTGCCCAGTGTAGAAACATCTATTAACAGAAAGGGTTAAGGATGTTCCATGTTTAGCATGATTAGGTGCACATTGGCAGTGTTAAAATTCACGCATCCTCCTGATCCAGTGAGGACAGCTCTGAAGTGACCTCGTGGAAAACTCCGAGGAGTTTCTGTATAATTTCACACAGGCTTATCCCCATAGTAGATGCCTTAAATCCATTCAGCTCGTGCCTTTTACGAATCTTCAACAGATGAGTGAACCTGGTGCTTTTGCAAAAGAAGGGCTTATTTGTTTTACCCCCACGTTTTGGAGATTTGCATCATGCTTCACATAATTTTGATGATTTCTCGTTCCCCATCCCAAGCTGCTATCCAAGCATTCTGTGTAGCTCAACACTGCTCATCTGGGAGAAGGAAAGAAACCTGAGCAAGGCTTTTACAGGCCAGGAAAGAGTGATGAAAAACTGCAATGTGACAGTGTTGTATCGGCTCAATTTGAAATGATTCAAAGTTCCTTCTCTCCTTGGGAACTCACAGAGGGCTTGGGCAGACCACCACCCCTAAATATCAGCTGGAGGCCTCTGCAGGTTGCCAGCCAAATTTATGGGCATGTACCTGAATCCCAAAGTGGTGGCCTGTCCATCCAAAGCGGCAAGAGCAAAAACCCCCTCTATTTGTGTTGTGCAAACACAAATATTGTGTTTGTCCAAAAGCTCCTTGAAAACCATTGGCAAGTGGCCTCTGCATCAGGGCCATTGTAAAAAACAAAGTTTGTGACTGGATCAAAAAATTGTTTTGAATCTTTTCTGCTCTTTTAGAGCCAAATTCTGCAATATCCTCAATCACTTGCATTGTGCAAACCCACACACTGAGAAAAGTGAGCAAATTAGAAGACACAGTGTTTGTATAGTAGCAGAGAAAAAACCTGAATGCATTTTAGGAGCTGAATGTTCTTATCCTGCATCCAACAAACAGGAAATATATTCCCTCTGTGTGTTTCATTGCTAAGAGAGATTTTCCCAATCACACTATCTTTATCTTCCAAACTGTAAACACCCCAGGTTTTACTCAAAAGCATTGAGTAAAGCTGAGATGTGCAGCTTCTTTGGTGGGAAATGTGAATATTCCTGCTCATCTCTTTCAGCTGTGACACCATATAAATGACATAAATATTGCAAAATTGCTCTCCCTTCTCCCTCCTGCTCTCCCCCACCTACCCACCCCCTTGGCACGTGCAAAGTTTGCTCTGCACACACACAGAGCCAGCTGGTTTGGACCCCAATAGCACTCTGTGGGGTAACTAGGCAAAACCTCCAAAAGCACAGATTCTTGGGCATTGTGCAGCCAACTGAAAGGAGCAGCTATTTCCAACCTGCCTGAAAAAGCCCAGGGTGTGGAAGCAGTAGGGTAAATTACCCCTCAGTGTGGGCAGAAGTAATGAGCTTTCATTTTTTCCTTTGGTAGGGAAGGCAGCAACTGCAGCAGCCTTTCTTCAACTTGTGACAAGAAGTGAAATACACATGTGATGGGGAAACAAATTAATTGTGAGGGTCCTAATTAAAATCACTGGGAGAGGTATTGCATTACAGTGCAAAGAAACAGATGAATATGACCTTTCTGTGAACTTCTCAACCCTGCTAGAAGCATAAATTTGAAGTCTCCTAGCGGAAAAGTGTTCTGGCACTGAACTGGTGTCTACAATCAGGATTTTGTCTGCAGGTATCAATGCACAAAATCTCTGCCTCGTGGAGCTCTGGGTCCCCTGAGGCTCCTTATGTTTTGCCTTCGTTTGTTATAGTCCATGTCAGAGGGTTTCAGTGGCCTGGCCCGGCTCTGGCTGCTCCCCTCTCCTCCCAGCCTCCAGCATTTTCTTCAAGCACAAGGAACAGCTCTGCAAGGAGGTGCTGAGAAAGGCCACGGTAACCGGAGCAGAACGGAAAGCTGCGTCCTGCAGAAACGTTTGCTGGAGATATATAACTTTTGTCTGCTACCAATTGTCACAAACAGTTAAGGCAAGCAATTTATGGCTGCGTGGCTCACATTTACCCTGCTAGATTTCCATCTCTGACTCCTACCTGGCACATTGCACTGATTCCTCCTGATTTTTAACTTAGGGTAGGGCAAGATGAGCGTTATAAAACAGATACACTCCTTTTCTTTAAAGGACTGGTTTGGGTGGTTTTTTTTTTTTTTTTTTTTTTTTTTTCTATTGGCCTCCTCATCATTAAGCAAAAGCTTTTGCTGAGTGACAGCTGTTTCTGCTCAGAAACGGGACACAAAGTTTGGCTTTCTTTTAATCCTGGGATGTTTATCACAGCACTTTGAAGCGTACACCCTTCATTTTCCCCTTCTCTATCTCTCCAAAGCTTTGGGGTTGAGAAGAAGCAGGAAGAGGAAGGGTTTTCAAAGGGATGTTTTGCTGTTAAAAGTTCAGCTTTGCTCTCATATGTGATTTTCCTGGTTGGCAGCTTCATGGCTAAAACCCCTGTTTAAAAACTGGTGCACACTGGTGATATCATGAACACGCCACATGGTGTCTGATGGCTTTCAGTGACAGCAGATTTATAGGATTTTCCCTCACAAAAATCCTCTCCTCTGCCAAAAGCTGTCCAGCTGGAGTTATGAAATCACTAAATGGACCCTGCTACAGTGAGGAAGTTTGGCCTTTCCAGTCCCTTCCATCTGTGGTGTGCAGGGCCCATCATAGCCTGGTACTCTGGGAATCACACAGCATCCATGGGGTACCCTTGGGAAGGCTCCTCATTCCTGTGGAGACACGGGATCTGAGAGCATATGGGGTCTGTGTGTGCTGCTTTGCAATTAATAGGAAGTTCATCTTATCCCACTGTTACCAAGTTTTATTAAAGTCAGCGCTTAAGATACTGGTAGAAGGGCCTAACCCCCCCCACAACTGTGAGATATTTCACCCCTGAAATCTGAGTGCCTCCAAACAGGCCTAATCCCTTCCTGAGTGCTTGGGAAGTGGTTAGTGGAGCTTGGATGTCACCCCAAAGAGATCTTAGTTAATAATTCTTTCACTAGGAAATGTGTTCTGAATCTGCTGCGACTCCCTGACCACTAATGGCTTTCGTGTTGCTCACTGTGAAATTCATAGGCAGTTAGGGGAATGGAGACAGATCTGATAGCTAATTGCTGCAAAAATCATCCTCTGAATGGCTGAAAACCAGAATTCCTCAGCTGAAGTCCACAGATGTCTTCATGCAAACTGAAGAGGTCCCCCAGTGGCGCCTGCAGGGTGAGGATTTGGGGATACTGGAGCACTGTGGAGGGTTCGGAGGAACTGGGCTGGAGGTAGCAGAGGCAGCATGGATTTCCCATCTCTCCAGAGACCCTGCACTACCCATCCAAAGGCACCACTGGCTCTCCTGGCCACGGGGCATTTGCAGAGTTTGTTGGAGTTTTACTCTTGAGCCTCATTTCCTTTGGGAAACAACTGTGCATGAACAGAGTATAAGGGACATATCTGCATAGGACTAGAGAGCAACTTCATATCCAGCTCCCTAGGAATTCCCATTCTTTGTATCAGTTTAAGACTAGGAAGTCCAGATCCTTGCTTGCTTTAGTTTTTTGGACTGGGAGGACAGTACTGTTTGAAAGGCATCACTGAAAAGATAGATATATTGATCTTTATATATATATATATACATACACACATGTTATATACATTTTATATATCTATATACACACAAGTTATATGCATTTAAATATATATGTATATAATTTGTAGCTGACATCCTGGCCAGAGTCAAGGGAGTGAAAAGAAAAATGGAAAAGAAAATGAAAAAAGAAGAGTGAAGAAATAAATGTCTCTGTGAATATGGATAAGAAACCCAGGGAAATTGCTATGTGTCTTATAGTCTGGAATAGAAATCAGGGTGTCAGGGTGAGGGAGTCAGCATTTTTCCTCATGATTTTAGCAACACATTGGACTAATTAAATGAGAGGACTGTCCTAGCTGGCTCCGCTTCTGCTCAAACACGTCACACCTGGCTCTGCACTATTTGTGCTGACCCCTGTCAGCCGTGTAAAGTGAGAGTTTAGGGAGCAGATCTGAGGAAAAGGGGATTAAAGAGCAGGTTGGCATTAGGGCTTTGATGGCAGTGGCCTGGCAGGGAGCTGGGACAGGCTGGGCTCCTGCACCCAGACCCTTCCAACAGGAGGGAGGACACAGAGGGGCTGTGTCAGGTTCCGCGCCGCGTAGCGTTTGTATTTATTTATGCACCACGTTTAATTCTTTATTTTTTCTGCATGTGAGCGTGGATTTAATGCTTGGCTCCATGCAGTCCTGTGTTTATCCACAGGGCTGCAAAGGTTCAGACTGACAATGAGTTTTAGCCCCGAGTGACAAGGCCACCTCTAAGCCTGCTGCCACAGCGCCTGTCTGCTCGCTGGGACACTGAGGAGCTGCTGGTGCTTTGGCTGACAGGATATTTACTCCCAGAAGCAACACTGAGGTCACTGAGCCCATGCCCAGGGGCCAGGACCATTCTCTGGTCGGTTGTGGCTCCCACAGCACGAGTTGCAGAGGCTGAGGTGCTGCAGGGAGCGGCTCTGAGCTGCTGTTTGTCAGCAGAAGGGAGTTGGACATGTGGGATGGAGTTAATGGGACATCTGCATGTTGCTCTCTTCCCTGGCCTCTGCTTAAAGCTCCTTCTATTCTCAGCGACAAAACAGGCCCTGATGGGCAGATGCCACCAAGTGCAATAAGGGAATAGCCCTGAGGATGCTCTGGCTCCTGCTCTGCGCCTGACAAAAAAGGCAGGAAACCAAAATACCCTGTACTGGTGCCATGTCCATGCCCTTGGCCCCATTCTCACACCACATGGAGCACAGAAGCCATGGGGAGCCAGTGTGTCACCATTGTTCATTGTTAGATCTGAAGCAGAGAGCGGGGAGCCAACATCCCACTCCAGCTTGCAGAAACCATCCAGTTCCCTCTTTATTTGTGGGCAAACAGGGGGGATAACAAAGGGCGCTGCTGAAATCCAGCAGTGTGGCAAGATCTGCGTGTAATAGTTGCAGAGCCAGTTGAAAAGAAGGAAAATAGGGTTTTATGAAGAAAAATTGCAGATCTTCATGTTGCTTCTGTTTCCCAGGGTGGTACCACGGTTGAAGGTATGTCCTGGAGGGGTTCTCATGGCTGCCCTGGGTATTGCAGAAGTCAGAGGAATACTGTGAAGATGTCAAAGGAAAAGGAAAAAGAGAACCCCACAGACAAACAGCCTGTCAGAGCATTCAGTGGTGAAAGGAAGGTGGGGCAGGGATGAAAGAGGAAGAGCCATCGATTAAGGAAATGAGGAAAAAACTTGTAACACTTCAATTTTCCCAAACCCAAAGCTTATGTACACCCTAGTTTGTTTTTGGTTTAAAATCCTTCTCTGTGAAAGAAAAGATCTAATGATTGGAAATGAGGCTTTTGGACTGAATCTTTTAGTTTAGGGAAACCTGATTTTTCAGCAACAAAACCTTTCACATAAAGTGTTCCAAAAGGCTGGAGGTGTCTGTGTGCAGTGCTAGTGAAGGTGATTCTCAGATCAGACAGGGATTTCTGCAGGATTTCACCTGCTCTGAGGGCAGTTAGAGATGCCTCCTTTCCTTACAAACCCAATCTCATGAAAGGCCGGGATGTTTTGCCTGTGGTGGCCACCAAACCCAAGCCCTTTCACACAGAGGAGGTGGTCAGCAGGAGGTGACAGCTGAAATATGCTACTTCTGCTCATATGGTACCACATCTTTCCGTGTGAGCAGCCAGGAGCTCCAGATGTGGCAGGGAGCAGCACTTTCTGGAGGACACAACAAACACGTGGCTGTGCCCACTCCTGCTCCACAGGGAAGCAGGGCCACAGCCAAATGTGAGACTATGGATGTCGCACTTCCAGCTGCAGGATTGATGGGCAGGTGTACTGGTTTGAAAGCAAAACCAGTGAGAGACTCCAAGTCAGAAATACGATTTAATAAGAGGGGAAGAAAAAGGTAAAACAAAATAAAATAATATAAATGCAGTAGTACAACAGACCACAGACAGAGTCCGAATACAACCTGACACCCTGTTGGTTAGGGTGGTGGTGGCAGTTCATATGAAGTGGTCTCCATGAAGCAGTGATCTCGTAGAAAGGTCTGGTAGCTCTTGTCTTCTGCGAGTCCAGTGGGTAAGGCCCAGTGCTGTCCCAAATCCCAGATTATATCCAGGTGGGAATGCTTGGCTCCTCCCCCTGGGCGGAGCATCTCCCAATGGAATGATGTAATTTTATGAGCCGTGCAGTGGGTCCTTGATTGCCCATTAAACAGAGAGAGCCCCAGAGGGAGTTACCTGTGAGTCGTGGGCAAGGCCTTGAGGGCCCATGAACAGAAGATAGTGCAGAGGGAGGGCAAGGGAAACACTGCCCCAGCTGGTTTAACAGCTCATGGAGATGGTGATAGAATACAGACTTTGGGCACATCCTACATTGTAACCTAGGACAGCAGGGCACAAACATTACTTATGGGGGCGAACTCCTCCACCAAGGCTTGCAGGAAAATCTCTTTGCTTTAATTTCACTGCACGCCTCTCCCTTCTCATCCCTCAGATCCAGATGCTCCTTTTCATGCTGCTGTGAGAGGTTAATATTGCTGACAGCAATCGATAATCTGAGATGTGGAGCTCATTTCTTGGCAAATCAGTGCAGAGGAAGTAAACAGTGCCTGTTTGTTTTGACTTTCTTCCCTTGTTAAATCTGGTTTATTTTACTAGATGGTCTTCTGATTTCATTAATTAAAATACGGCTGGATAGGGAATGAGAAAGAAGACAAAGGACTTACGATTGATATATACAAAAAGGGAGGAATATCCTTTGGATTCCTATTGCCACTAAGGAAGTTGTAAGAGGTAATGCAGATCTTCATCTCTTGGCTCCATAGCTGAAGGGAGGGGAGGATGGTAATTTTAGCTCTCCGTGGTGCTTTGCTAGAATTCAGGGTTGAGATCCAAGGTCTTTGAAAAAGCTGGGTTAATTAACGATAAATAAAACATGGTGAAGATAAGATACAGCAAAATAAAGCTGACTAAAACAAAAATATATATATTCCAAATCAATTGTTGCAAAAGCATCCACTATGTTTTAGCATATCCCCTGTTTTTTAGCTAAACATTTGGGGATGGGATTTTTTTGTCTGTTTGTATTTCAGCAAATATTAATAAGCAGTTGTATCTATCAGTGTGTGGACTCTTTTCAAATTGGTTGCACAGATTTTCCTTAATGCCTTCACCAAAATTTCTCCTCTGTGCTGTTGCACTGTCAAGACAATTCACCCAATTCATACCCCACTTGCTATGCTGAAATGAGATCAAGTAGCTGTGACACTTGCAGCTGGAATAGTAAATGTATTAAAAATTGCAGCTTGAGAAAGACAAATTCTACTTCAAAATCAAGTCTTGGAGCTCAAAACGATGGATGGTGGCCATTGGAAAAAATGTAAAAGGCAAGATACAATATTTTATAATTTTGAAAAATGAAACACTTGGGAAGTGTCAAAGTATTTATTCAGAACTTTGCATAGGAATTATTTTAACTTTCGTTGATTTGTTTAGTCTCAAAATTCACATTTATTTTAAAACAGGTGCTAAATAACTGTCTTTTCTTATAAGTTTTCTTTTGGGCTGAAAAACATATGTCATTCAATGTAAATCTACACCTTTTTGAGGCAAATGCTTTCAGTTGACTCAGGTTTATTGCTGGGCAGAAGCAAAATCTCCATTTTGGTTTGACTTGAACCAAACTTCAGATTATTTCTTGTGTTGGAAAACCAGCTGGCTCACCCTGGGCTGACACCCATGATTGAAGGAGTAATTCAGCCCTTTGCAGTAATTGGATTACGAGGGAATTGGGCTGGTGGCTGCCAGGCTTCCCACCAGAGCCTCTGCAAGGGCAGCCCGGTGAGGCCACGGCACCCAAAAACCTGGGGTGTCCTCAGGTTTGTGTGGCCAGGAGACCAAACCCATTTCTGCCGGCTTCAACATGGGAAACATTCGATTTTCTGCCCGTAATCTCTGATTTACACAATCCATAGGAAAGTTTTACTTTTGCTCCAGGAAGGAAATTGTTTCCTGCCTCCCCAAAATACTAATTCTGCTTTTCACTGGCTTTCCTCAACAGGATCGGCCTTCAGCATGTCCATGGGCTTGCCTGAACTTGAGGAGAAACGTTGTCAAGGGCTCATGAGCACCATGCAGCTCACGACAGCTGGCTCTCCGTGTGTTTCCATGACAAGAAAGGGTTTTTATGACCTCCAGTCACTTGGGAGCCAGCTGAATTCGCAAATCTCTTTTTTTTTTTTTTTTNGGCTCTCCGTGTGTTTCCATGACAAGAAAGGGTTTTTATGACCTCCAGTCACTTGGGAGCCAGCTGAATTCGCAAATCTTTTTTTTTTTTTTTCTCCCCCCTGCATGCTGAGATTGCTAGGCAAGCAGGCAGGCTTTTGGAGTGTTTTTCCAACTCAAGGTTTCCTGCTGGGTGCCATTAAGTGGCAGGTAAAACGTGGTGGTGGTTGGGCGATGCACAGCGCGATGTTTTGTTTGCTACCTCACTGTCATAATTTATGCTTTGCTGGGACATTCTGTGAAACTGAAGGCCGTAAACATGTGTTGTAAATTGCTTGAAAATGAGGGGAAACTTAACTTTCCTTATAAAAAGACGAAGGGCTGTAATTTATTACTGTAAACAAGAATGGGAGGACAAAAAAAAAAGTCAATTAAAGAAGAAAACGTCAAGCTCTTTTTACTCAGAATTTGAAAGGACCTGAAGTCGATTGTTTCCTCCCGTGGAAGGTCTGGTTTCTATCAGCCAGGCAGAAGGGCTTTTGTTTCTAGCAGTCAAATCAACAGGCCAGTAAGAGTAGCTTTGAACTGCAATTTGTCTTTACGTATTTTGAAAATGTTCTTTCGATGTGTTTACACGTTGGCTGGGGCACTTCTGCTGCAGTCAGCTCTTTCTGGGACAATTAATCAAACGATCAAGTCTCTGATTAATCAAAGTCCCTCCTGACAACTCCTTTCTTTCAATCACCTGCTGAGTCTCTACTAAAACCCAAACAAGCAAATGATTAAACTCTTTTTTTTTTTTTTTTTTTTCTTCAATGGGGAAGAATGAAAGAAAGAAATTAAAAAGAAGGCGGCGTGTCTTGCAGATTTGGCACTCTTTGAGGTACATACCTCGAGGAGAGAAAGATCTTGGACTGCATTTGTGATGCAAACTGGAACCTTTGGCTACCAAATGCAGGATGTGGTGTATCCTGTTCAAAGAGGCACATATTTTGCATGTTTTTGTTGGCTCCTCTCAATCAAAGCATGCTGTGATTCAGCTACACTAAAAATTAACAATCTATGTTATAGCCATGTATTACATTACGCCCCCCCCTTCTNTGTTAGCCCTTTTTTACATTTCCCCCCCCCCTTTTTTTTTTTTTTTTTTTTTTTTTTTTGGAAAAATCTTTTCCAGAAAGACATCTCCTAAAGAGAAGGGAAGGTAGGTAACAAAAACCTTGCAAATGTTTTCATAGTAATTATTCGACGGCAATCAAATCATGCCACTTTAAAAGATCAGCTGAGCTATCTGTAAATATTTTCTCATCTCTGCAGAGCAGAACAAACTCCTAATAAAATGCATCTGTTTCCATTTCTGGAGTAAATTTGAGGTGGATTTTTATGTCAATGGCTCTTCAGTGCCAGCGCAAATAGCAAAGAAGAGGAGAAAGAGTTAAAATAGGAGATGTTGGCCCACAGCAACTTGGTATTTGTGTGAAACAGGTTTTAGGGATTTTCTTAAGGAGAGAAAACAGATTGCATTGGATGAGTTGATTGAGTAATGCTATCAAAAATCAAAGACTGAAATCCGAGTGATGGGCGACGCCATCTGAGTCTGCTGGCAGCTTAATTAAGGCTCTGAGCACTGTCTTCTTTTTGTCTTCTAGAATTTTAGACTCTTTATTAGCAGCCATTCTTCACATCTACCTTTCAGAGGTGTTTTACAAACCAATGAGGTGCTGCAGAAGTGACACCTAAATACAATTCTCTTTCTTTACAGAGAAAACCAGATTGAGCTACCAAGGAACTATGTAAGTCAACGATGTCCAAGATCCAAGGAGGGAGCGATTCCTGGGTTCTGCCAAGAGTGGTCACATCCCCAGACTGCTCCTCTGACCAGGGAATCATGTTGTTCCCTTCAAGCCAATCCCACCTGCTTCTGAAAATTGGATTAGAGGGTTGCCCTGCTGTGAGCACACATAAAACACCTCTGGGTTAACTGGCAGACTAGGAACACAACCATTTTTTGCATTCTCTGTTTCAGCATCACTGGTATTCTCCAGATTTCCTGCTATTCCATATTCCTGATGTACAAATCCTTCTGTCAGCCCACAGTTTTGTTCGCCTGCCACACCTATTTCTAACTCACTAATTACTCTTGTTACATGCTGATGAGCCAAATAGTTTTTTCCTTTCCCCAGGGTGGCAATTAAAATCCAAGATGGCCTTTATTAGCTGAAGTGGCCTTAGGAAAAGATCTTGTCCAACACATCTAATGACATCTCCTTAGCATTTCATTTTCAGCAGGCATTTCCAAAGAAACTCCATCTTGTTTCAGGCAGGACTTTTTATTTCAGATAATGCTGTTTGCAGCCTTCATAAAAAATCAACATTGTGTTCATTCTTCCAGTTGCAAAACCCCCTCAAAAACAACCCCAAGCAAACATATTTTTATCCCTGCTTGTATTTATTTTGTTCTGTTTTCAATAACCTGTGCCTGGCACGTTGGGTATTTATCACCCTAGAGAAGACTGGACATGAAAAACCCAACACAATAGCTCAAAAAAAAAAAAAAAAAAAAGTTGCATGTTGAGTTGTGGATACAGAAGTACAATAATGTCTTAAAAATAACATATCTCTTCTGAACTTCATCATGGAGAAAAATTCTGATGGTTCACAGATTCATGAAAATAGTTAAAATTGTCTTCTAGATGAATGTTTCTGGCTGTACACCTAAACCTTAATTTTAGCAGGAGATGAGATCTCAGTCAACTACACTGAACTCAGAAAAAATATGGAGAGATAAAGACATATAAACTAATGCCACTAACAACCTGCCACATTTAAAATATTGAGCAGCCCTTTCTCATTCTGTAAAGTTTAAATATTTAAACAAATGGGGAAAATTCATCTTATTCTTGGCACAGGTCTTATCCATTTTATTACTCAGTATCTCCAAATATGCTGAGATGCCAAGTAATTTCCAGTTTTTATCAAATTTTAACTTTGGAGCATGACTCTGGGATATTATGTTCAGAAGTGTGTGGAGCTTTTGAAGCCGAATTTCCTTGGATTTAATATATCCCTTTCAGAACTTTTCCTTTAGATGGAAATTCATTCTGAGCCAGTAATATTATATGTTATTTCTAAAACTCTGAAGTTTATAAAGCACATAATGAAATTTAAGTCTTCAGCCCAGGTGGAATCACGAATTAGCATTGAGTTCTCTGCGAACAGCAGGGCTGGTTGCCTTTTTTGTGCCTTTGCATCATTTTGGATAAGCCATGGACTGTGGCATAAAACAGCTGCAGAGCCATGACGGTCACTGGGGCAGTGACCCCTTTCCTGGGAAAGCAATCCTTCCTTGGCAGGGGGAAGTGTGGGAGAAAACTGACCATGACCCGGAGGTATTTCCTCAGAACCTTCTTGGTCATGTCTATCTGTACATGAATAAAGGATTCCTTTTGATGTGGTTATTATCTGGACCATAGCAATGGCACAACACTAATCATAGCAAGTGACAGAGAGGCTTTTTTAAACCATAAAGGTCACCATTCTTTAGTTATGAATTTTGCCATCTCTAAATCCTCTGGCCAGTTCCGTACTCAGCCAAATTTATCTGATTCCAAATCACCAAATATCTTAAATAAACCCAACATGCTGAAACAGTCACTCTTGTTGTTTTCCCAGATGCAGGACAGCATGAGTTTTCCTATAGTTTCTTTTGCAGCATATTTATTCTGCAGGATATTCTAATCACCAGCTCGATGCTTGAGAAAGCTGTTGAACATAACATAAATTGAACTAACTCCATCTGGGGTGATAAGGACAATGAGAAAAAAAAGAGTCACAGTGGGGAGAATTAATCTGTTACTACTGTCTTGTTTTGCCAGTATTATATCAAAGAAGCAGAGCTGGGGAGCATCATCTGAACGTCCAGGAATTAGAGCAGATGCATGATCACAGTTTGCGCCAACCTGTGCCTGTCCACATGGACTTTCCTGGTTGTTAGAGCAGGTGAGGGAGCCACTGGAGTACAGCCTTTGCCTACTGGGCAGCCCCCAGTAGCTCCATCACCTCTCAAGTGTGTTTTCTCAGCATTGCTCCTCTGTCTTTCAGGTGGGTCTTGCTTGCCAGAAGGAAAATTCTGTTTATGTAGCATGTTATGGAGGTGACACGCTCTTTGCCCCTGTTAGGAAGTTTGCTTTTCCCCCGAATCTAAACCAAAAGTCACACCCGGTGAAAGAATACAAATGCTCTTTTTATTTGGGAAAACACATAAGCAGGAATCGGTCACTTTCCCGGACCGGTTGCAGGTAGAACAGGGGTCCAAATTGGCACAGCAGGGAAGCAAGCAGGAATTGCAGCTAAACTGTGACTAATGGACACTGTGCCATGGGGCATCTCAGCTGCTGAGCACCAGAGCGTGTTTTGATCAGGGAGATGAATTTGAGCAGAACAAGGGTTCAGGTGTGACTGCTCAGGAGCAAAAGGCTTTTCAGTAGTCAGCAATTTCTGGCTTATCTGCCAGGCAGACACTTGGCCTTGGTGCTTATTGGTACAAGCAAAGTGTGTTTCTTACCTATTAGCTGCTTTTCCTTCCAGGAATTGACTTGTCCTGGAAGCTCTGCCAAGTGGTTTATATGCAAGCCCATCACTGATGAGCAGCTCACGCTGCCTGCTCAGCCACAGCTGAGTCCAGCCTGCTTTATATTCCCTTCTCATCCCCGAGAGAGCAAGCACCAGGATTCTGTGAGCCCAGAGCAAAAAAAAAAATGGAAACAATGGAAGTGTTCAGTGCTGTTTCCTTTGGAGATGCT
>VYZR01100401.1:0-10884 GCA_013400675.1 Oxylabes madagascariensis | reverse complement strand
TTCCCTGACATTGATGAGAGCAGTACCTCTCCTTCCCTGCCCTGTTCACAGGATTGCCTAAAAGTGGCCGCTTCTTCATTTCACCTTGTGTTGTATCCTTTTGTTTTCTGGCAGTGCACTGGTGCCAGTGAATCTTGGTCTGTCAGGAGATTACATTTCGCAGAAGGGCTGACTTCTTGTCCTGAAAAAAGTTCAGGAAACTTGTGTGGGGCATCTTCTCGTGTCTCCCTGCTTTACCAAAGCTAAGGTTCTCAGGAAATTGTCTGTAATAACCTGTTAGAGACTAGTTGGCAGTGAAAGGGAGGGATTTTGTGTATTACTTGCAGAGCTCTGTAGAGGGTACTCCAGGCATTACAAGGCAGCGCAGAGCTCCTGGAACTGTCCCCAGAGAAGTCTTCCTCGCCTTCTGTCAGCTGCATCTGCTGCCCTGGTAGCAATCAGCAGGAAGGCTGCTGTGGGGCAGATGGGACATGGGCCCTGCAGTGCTGGGTCAGCTTCAGGCTCTGTGTTCTGGTTGGTTTTCTAAAGCCTGCTCTGTGGAGGCATTTCTGGACAAAAGGCAGAGCAGCAGTGAACAATTAAACTGCTGGGGGCACAGTAACCATGGTTCCCCTCTGTGCTAAGAGGTGCAGCCTTTGGCTTGTGCTGAGAGCAAGCAGAACAGAAATGAGACAAAAGCTCTGGATGATGGACATTTTGGCCAGATCTCTCAGGTGTGCAGTACCAGGCGGTTGTGTTACTGATCAAATCTTGTCTTTGTCCTGTACTGATGGTGTCTGGTGTGAAATGCGCTCAGTTCTGTCACAAGTAAGGAAAGATGACAGCTGAACTGCAGTGAAAAGAGAGCAGGAAGAGGGACATGCTCCAGTAGTTTTGGAGTTTGAGCAGTGCAGCTCTGCTGCTCCCTTTGCCATTAGATGGAGCTGTGGCCGGGCAGGAGGTGGACACGGGACCAGGCAGCAGCTCTGGCTGCCCGGTTGCAATCCCGGGATATCAGAGGAGAACAGTGCAATATAATTTCTTGTTCCCTAGGGTTTTCCACTGAAAAAGATGCCTCTGGCATCAGTTTCACTAAGCCACAAGCCCTTTCTTCTGATCAGCTCATTGCTCACTCCCCTGTGTGATGCTGTGGAGATGCTGGTTTGGGTCTGAGTGAGACCGGTGTGAAAAGATCGGTGTCCTGAGGAAGAGGAGAAGGAAAGGCAGCAGCCATTGCCCAGCTCTGTGCCTTTAGGGCTGAACTTCTCCTCCACCCAGATTAATTTGAAGAGGTCCTTGCTGCATCCACAGCAGTGGGGACATAGAGCTGGTGGGGCAGAAAGGATGAGCTGACAGCGTCTGTCTCACCTGCAGAGAGAACGTCCTCCCCCGCCGGCCAAGCCCCCGCCTGATGAAGATGAGGAGCAGAATGTGGAGAAGAAGACAGGCCACAGTGCTCCCTGTGAGGTATGTAGGGCTGGCTCTAGGATGTTTCATGGGAGAGTGGTTTAAACATCAGTTTTAATAGTTTGGGAGGAGCCAAGGATGCTGTTACCTCCTGTGCTCGCTGGGCTTTGAATGTGAAGTATTCCCTCACTCAGCATTGCTGCCGTCCCTTACCATGGGAACTTCCTTTGTCCGGTTCTTCCAGGGCACCTCAGAGTTGACCTTCAGCCTTTCTTTCCTATTCTTGGCTGAGAATTCCCTTAGGAAGAGATTTTTCTGACCCACATTGCGATGTGGACCATTGCTCACTAGTAATGATCCCACCACAGGCATCTTCAGTTGGACTGGAACACAGAGGGGCTGTGAGTTCCTGCTTCCTCTGAGCTCCCAGCTGTGGAGGAGCTGCACGGGCTTGTGGGTCCCACTGACATGGGCAGGGATCAGGGGCTTGGATTCAGCTGAGGATCTGGCCCAGCATGTGTTAAAGCTGCCTTCTGCAGGGGTCAGTGCATGTGGGCTGCTTTCTGATGGAACTCAAGCTTTACCATTTCATATTGTTGCTACTGGGGCTTCCTGTTGCTCATCTTATTCACCTGCCTGTGAACCTCAGATGTGAGGACTCTCTGGGAGACACGGCTGTGGGAAACCACAAATGTGCCTTGGCAACTTCTGCTGACACCCAGGAAAACCTTCAAAGCAAATCCAAATCCTGTGGATTTCTGTGCTCTCCCAAAGGCAGGGGGTTGTGTGTGAAGCTCGTGGAGCGTGTGCCACCTCTGCTGTCAGAGCAGGCTCTGGTTCCACAGGTGCTTTCTCTGAATGTGCTGGAGTTCTGCAAGGCATAAATGAGATCTGTTTTCTGGAGAGTGTCAGATCCACACGAGACACGGGTGAACATGGCCTGCTGGAGTAGAACTGACTGCAGAGAGCAGTAAACTCCGAGCTGTGCGTGAACAGGGAAACTGGGATGTGACATTGTGGACTGATCCCTGCACTGCTGTTCAAATACAGGGATGGTAACCAGTCCTGTGCCTGGCTCTGGCAGAGGAGAGCTGGGCAGCAGGTCGTGGCGTAATTGGGAAGCAGAACTTGTTTATGACAATAAACACGAGGGAGGGAAACGTGCCCTGACCGTTCCTGCTGAGCTTTCTTGCCATGTTTAATTACCAAACACCTGCTGTGTTGTCCTGCCTTTAATGGCTTTGGAAACACAATCCATTAAAGGGAATCTTGCTGGCAAATGGCAGAGGCCGGGGAGACCTTGATTCGCGACCAACTTCAGTGACGAAACTTAGAGGCAGCGTGTGGCTGCCTGGAAATACTGATCAGGAGTTTGGGGCTGATCCTTTTGCTTTGTTTGTTCCTCCTGGCCTGCTCTGCTTTTCTGACTCTTGCCCATCTTTTATCACCTCAGAGCGTGCTCTCCCTGGGCTGGGCAGGTGTGCACATGCTCCGGGAATGCTGTAAGCATTCTGCTGCAGCATCCCAGTCTGCCACCCTCCAGCCCATCTCTCCCATTGGAGCCAGGACACTTAGTCATTGAGTATTCTGGGGTTGGGCCAGACTCTAGTTTTCCAAAGTAATCTTTTTATTCCTTGCCAAGCTGGGGCTATCAGTCAAAACAGATGAGCGTAAACAAGAAACTTCACTTTCATCACGGAAAGGCGTTGGTACAAACAGGCAAAGGAGCTGATTGTTTGGAGGTGCTCAAGTGGTGCCTTTCACTATCTGCAGAAACCTTCTGGGTTTGGAGCTGAGTATGAGTCTGCACTGTCAAATTAAACCTCAGTTCCAGTTGTTTACTGCTTGTCTCCGGAAGGGAAGTGCAGATGGAGGACAAGGCGCCACGCTGGCTCCAGGAGTTTGGTCTGCAGCTCTGGGGAGGGAGAAGAGAGGAAGAGATGAGTTACCCTTTAAAAAGTCTTTCAAAGTCCTCTGCTGTGGATTAAGTACACCTTAAAGAGCATCCTTGTTATTCACAGCATCTTATTTTTGGGCTTTGCTAGCAATGAACATTTATACGTGCAAACAACATGGCTGAAGAACTAAAAGCTGAATTGGAAGGAAACTTTTACTTGGTGGTGTTGCTCCTGGTCACAAAGCCCACAGAGCAAGCAGGGTTCTCCAGCAATAGTCTTCATTTTGAGTAAATTTGAACCTGGAACACTATTTAGAGCTTGGGAGGATGAGAGATGGAGAAAATCAAGTGTCACCAGGCCTATGAAAGTTCATAGAGTACAAACTGGGAGCGGTGCTGCTGGAGAGCTTCTGCCTTTTGTGCATTTAAAGAGGACAGCACAGGAATCATCATCCACAGGAGTATCAGGAGAGCACCAGAGCCTGACTGAAGGTCCAGGCTGCTGCTGTGCTAACCGGCTGCTGCTGGGCAGGATTTTTCCAAGATCACTGGCAAGAACCTCTTACCTGCTGTTCTGGTCTGATGGTTTTGTGCCACCATCTGGTCACAATTTTTCCCTAATTTGCTCATTATGAGCTCCTTCACCTGGAAAGGAGCAGGTTTGCCTGGCAGCTCCTGCTCAAAGCAGGTAGAATAAATAAATATTTCCCCTGCTGGACATGGCCCATTTCCTCCCATTGGGAAAGTCACTTTAAAAGCCAGCTGGGTTTGTGCAGAACAGCACATGGATGTCAGAATCCTGTCTGTGCTGCTGACTCTTGGGTGCCTTTCCAAGACTCCTTTAAGCTTCCAGAGCTCCTGGCTGGGTTGCAGTTTGCCCTTGGAGCAGCTCTGGTGCTTTCACTTTGGGGAGAAGCAGGAGGTAGTCTGTGCTCTGCTGGCGAGGCAGTGGCAGGTCCAGGGCTCTGAGCAGTACGAGCCCTCCCTGGGGGCATGTTTTGTTCAGACCTGTTGATCCCTGTCCTGGTAGCAGGCAGGGATTGTTTGCTTTCTGGCTTGGGTTTGTCCCACTGTGGTTTGATACAGTCACACATGGAGTCGCAGAGTGGTTTGGGCTGGAAGGGACCTTAAAGATCTTCCAGTCCCAAGCCCTTGTCATGGGCTGGGACACCTTCAACTCAACCAGGTTGCTCCAAGCTCCATCCAACCTGGCCTTGAACACTTCTGTGGGCCTGATATTTCTGAGTCTGAAAGATTTTTAGCCTGCTAGCAGCTGCTAATCTTTTCCCAAAGGCAAATTTCTCAGGAGAGCTTCTTAAAACAATCTTGGCAAACAACTATCTTTTCCCAAAACAATCTCTCCAGGTGGTGTTTTCACCTTTCTAGTTCTGTTTCTCTAGTTTAACCAATGGGATTAGAGACGTGTTGTTCCTATTCACCAATGATGTTAAGTCTGTATCGGAACACCTTATAAAAAGTAGTAAGAATCAGACAATAAAGCCTTCTTTCTATGCTCTTTCCCTTCTGAAATAATGGAGTCTCTCATCTTCTTGTGTCCTACAACGACACACTTGCAGGGCATTCACAATTTTCTCTCACCCCAGCTCTCTTGGAGCCTCTTAGGGTGCATTCCTGGATCATGTTGAGCTCCTGGAACAGGGTTGCATCAACCTGCCGGGATCTGGCCAGGAGATGGTGCTGAAAGGCAGCCGACTGTGCCGGCAGGGTGCCCCAGTGGCCAGTTCAGCCCCTTCAGCACTGGGATGGCACTGAGGGTACCCAGTGCCTGTCATCCTTGGCGTTGGTGCAAACCAACATGTGCGAGTCTGCAGCGAGACTCTGGATCCTGCCCCAAAACCTCAACCCTGCACAGGGCTGGTGGCTTTCCAGAACAGCTCGGGGAGAGTCTGCCAGGGTTACAAACCAGCTCTAAGTGGAGGCTTTGGGGGATTTAAATGAGCACAATCGCTGCTGCACATCCTGAAGTTAAACTGAGTTCATACAGTGCTGCCTGAGGACTCTTTAGCTCTGAATATGCCATACATCCTGAGGTCAGAAATGTGGATCTGAGATGCCTGAGAGGGTGGCAGGGATTTGGGCTTTTGTTCTTTTCGGCCCTGTCCTAATAGGGCCGGCAGCTAAAAAGTGAATGACGATGCAAATTCCAATAGCAACAGCGAGTCTGAGATGGGATGAACAGGAATAACGGGCTCAGCTCTTTTCCCCCTCCAGGCTGTCTGCAGCCCTTGCACAGTTGGTCAGTGCTGGAAAGCTGTCAGCAGCCTGAAATACTAAAAATTAAAGGGGTTTGGGTGGGGTTTTTTTGAGAGGGTTAAAAAAACCCAAAGGGGATTATTACATTTTGACTCATGCTCTGCAGTGAAGGTGTTGCCTCTGCCAATTCTTTGCTTAACCTGTGGCACAGAGGCTGTGGGGTTTACGCTGGGACAAAGCATTGCTTTGCAGAGCACCACATTGTGCTGTTCTTCATTAGGCCTCTGCTGCCCGGGGGAAGAGCAGGGGAAGTGGAGCTGAGGAAGAGGAACACCCCTACGAGCTGTTGCTTACAGCAGAAACTAAAAAGCCGGTTGCAGTGGACAGGAAAACAAAAGGTGAGTGACCATCCAAAAAGCAGAGCTGTTTGCTTGCATACGCTTCAGGAAAACGTGGAGGGCAGAGGGCAAGTGGAACAATGAAAGTTCTGCTGGGTGGGGGCTGGAGGGTGGTTGTTGTGTTTCCTGGTAATCTCTCTGTAAAGGAGAGCTCTGAGCGTTCCTGTACAGAGTGTACACGGAGGAAGGGCAGCTCCGCTGTGGGGACGGTTCAGAGATTGCAAGGATCTGCTCTGTGACCTCAGAAATGCCCCAGTCTCATGCCTGGCCAAGCAAAGGCAGAGGCTGAGAGGCTGGAGGCTGTGCCTCTGCCAGGGAAGATGAGCAACATGAGTGTTCCAGTGAGCCGTGTTCTCCATCCAGCTGGCGCTGCAGGTTTCTGCTATCCTGCTGTAAAATCAACATCCTGCTCTGTGTTAGAGCTAATTTGGGATGGAAACTAACAGAGGAGGAAAACAAAAATGTGTAGAGCAAGAACTAGAACTGTCTGAGACCATGGGAGACACAGGTTGATATTGAGGCAGTTTCTCTTCCCCTAGAAGGACCTTCGAGCTTTACAAAGCATCTGGGAACACCTTGTCTCTTGTGTGTTTGGCTGTTGTTGGTTTTTTGGCTTTCCTTCAACAATAACAACAAAAGATTTGTTTAGAGGGAAAAGATTTCCGCTTTATTCAGAAGTCCTGAGCAGGAATTTGGGTGGATTTAGTTTGGATTCTCACACTGGAACCCCTCTCCCTCTGAGGATAGACAGGGATAACGAGGACTTGGGGTGATGCCTCACTGATTATGTCAGATCTGCAGCTTTTTTCCCTCCTTGCAGCACGATAGCTATCATTGCTGGGGTCCTGCTGCTCTCCTGGCTGCTCCAGGGGGCACAAGAGGTCATTGTGTTCCCACCAGCACTCCCCTCACTGCCAGAGGCAATTTTTGGGAGCTTTTCAAATTGGTGCTTTGCAGTCTGGGCCAGGAACAGTCCTTGGGTAACAGCCACTGAGCCAGGGCTTTCAGGCTTTCATCAGTGGGCAGCTATTGCTGGTTATTCAGGCACGAGCTATTAACTGCTCCCATCCTTCCCCTGGCTGGTGTGTCCAGGCTTGATTGGTAAGAGTGGAGGTGTGTTGTAATTATGTGTCAGCTTAAAATAAAACCTCAGAGTAGCACAGCTGCCTGTTCTTGATGTAGATCTCTTCCCCTGAACACCTGAAGACAGGAGAGGTTGCAGGAGGATCTTTATGGATCCTTTTATGGATCCAGGGCAGAGTCCCATCTTTTAATGTACCATTGGAAAGATCAAAGCTGTGACTTCACAGTTTGCACTCTCTGGAAAGTGTTGGTAACAAGCTTGGGGCCTCTCCCACCGTTACAGTGGGAGAAGTCCAAGAATGCAGTTGAGTTTTTCCTCATCTTCCCTGACTTTCCCATTCTTTAAATGCAGTCAGCACCGTGGCTGATGGTGGGGGGAGAAGATAAATTTAAGGAGTGGCAGAATTAAACAAAGAGTTGAGGGAGAGACCAAAGCCTTACTTGGGGTGTTGGAGAATTTTCCCACCTCTGGGTCAGAAGGATCCTGGAGCATCAAAGGCAGCACCTCAATCCCAAGGCACAAAACAGGCTGAAGCATGGCTTTGAACTCCTTCTTGGCTCTCAGTCTGAGGGCCTGGCCTTCTGGATGAGTTCTGGAGCAGCCTCTGGTCAGGAGAGGAGGGCTTGGGTTCTTGTGGCTGTTGGAAGGGCGTTTCAGGGCAGTGGAAAGGCTGAATTTCAGGCACGTGGGTTTAATGGTGCCTTTCATCTGTGATAGCTGCCTTTGTTCCTCTGGCTGCCAGTTGTCCTGTGTCCAGTGAGCAGATGAATGTGGCATTATCCTCTGGCTTTGGTGGCCTTTGTGTGTGTTAGAGCAGCTTGCTGTCACATGCTGGAGCACTGGGAGAAGTTGGCCTCATGTTTTGGGCAGAGTATCAGAAGTGGTTTAAGCCAAATGCTCTCCCATCCACTTTGGTGTGCAGTCACATGCGTGAAGTCAGGGCACTCAGGCCCTGTAACAGGGTGTGAAAATAAGGCAGAAGAGAAGGAATGTATGTGGAGTGACGAGGAGGAGGAATGTGTGTGGAGAGACCAGGAGGAGGAGGAGGCTTCTCAGCTCCTGCTGCCTCCAGAGAGACCTAATGGAGGGTGAAAAAACTTGAGTTTTGACCTATTTGGCTTCTCGGGAGTCACACCCAGGTGTTGTCAGCAGTGACCAGCTGCAGGTAGGACTGACTTGGTGCCTTCTGGTGGTTATTACAAACTGATACTTGTTGAGGTTGTTCGATGCTGCTTCCATAGGAGGTCCAGCTTGAAGTCCCCACTTTGCCCTTCCTCCTGTTAGAGATTTTCTTTGTGATTATACTGGTTCAACCAGCACAGTGTGACTGTGCTGCTAACCAGAGAGCTGGAACGAGCCAGCAATAAAGTCAGAACATGCTGCAGAGAGATTGAAAGAAACTTCTCTGAGAGCCAGAATATGGCTGCTGAAACAGCAGGGTGGACATCGCTGTGGGGCTTCTGTGGGGACACTTGGTTATTGCAGGCAAAGGTTTGGGGACAGCTCTTGGTTTACTGTGAGATGAAGGACAGCACAAACCCACAGCCTGTGGGTCCTCACGTGGTGTTATCGTGGACAGAGGACCCCTGTCCCATATCCTGGGCCCAGGACTGTGTTTCTGCTGTCATGGTGTTGTTGGAGTCACATTAATGATCTCTTTAAGCAGAGCAGTGTCTCATTGCCCTTTCTGAAGAGGGGAGTACAAAAGAGCACAAATTCAGATGGATAAACTCTGCCTGGGATGACTGAGCTTGGTGAGGTTAACACAGGAGTGTGCCATCCTCAGCTGTGTTCCACACGAGGTAGCTGCCTGTGGAATGGACCTGTGGTTCAGTTCTGTTATAGGTGAAGGATATTTTTGCACCCCTCAAGGCCAACTTTCTTCCTTTGGCCTTCTGTTTCACAGGAGGGAGATTTGCCTGCTCCTCACTTGACAAATTCTGGCATGATGTAACATGGGCAGCCTTTTCCACGTGCAAATCAGAGGCTGCTGTATGCCCTCACTAATTTTAAGGTTGGGGAGCTTGAGCAGGCAGCAGCTGCAGGAACGGCTTCATTCTCCTAATCCAGGGTCATGAGACAAATCCTGCTGCTGATATACAGGGAAAAAAATCCAGTGGAGGCAGGGTGGTTACAGCTCAGCATGGAGTGTTTAGGGAAGTGCTTCGTATCTGGAGTCCTCAGGCTGCTGGCAGGGCAGCTCCTGCTGGAATCCTCCTGGGATGCAGACAGTCTGTACCCAGGAAGGGCTCCTGATCCCAGGGAGACTTGGGAGCAGCCTCTCCTGTGAGTGAAACCTGCATCAGGCTGTGGCTGAAAAATCAGGACCTGTCAGATGATCTGTGCTGGGGTGTACAATCAGTGAAGGGAGTGAAATCTGTGAAGGGAGCTGGGCAAAAAGTCCCTTTCTGAGTGTGACTCAAGTGTAACTGGAGGAGGGTAATTCTTTCAGATCCCCTAAAAGGAGAGGCCTGGAGAGCCCTGCATGTTCTGCTGTGTGCACCTCAGTGACAAAAAGACTGAAATGACTTTCAAGATTAGTTCTTCTGTCCGCAGCTTTCAGGGCAGGCTCTGAAATGTCCCCTTCAAGATGTTTCTCACAACTTCTGAGCAAGTGCTGTTGCCCTCGCTCCATGCCTTCCTTCCCTGGCAGCTGCCCTGCGTTTCAGAGTCCCTCTTCAGCTTGCTGAGTGGGTGGCTGGGATTCCTGTCCAACAGGAGCCCTTTTGTGAGGTGCTGGAGCTGGATTTGGAGCACTTTGTTCTGGCTGGACTCAAGTGTTACAGCACGTGGCACAAACTTTGGCCTGCCGCCTCTCTGCCTTCAGCAGAAATGTCAGTAAAGGTTCGGCTGGGGCATGGAAGAAATGGTTTCCAAGGAAGGGAAGAGGTTGGGAAGAAAAACTGCAGAAGTTTTTCTTTCCCCACAGGTTTATGTGACTGTTCCATCACTGCTGTCTTGCTCACCTCTCTGTGGCTTTGCGTTAGTACCAGTCTGTCCTGTGAATGCAACACATCTGATCTCCTCTGAGGTTTGTCCTCTGAGGTTTCTCTCCAGCATTGGAGCTTCAGAGCTTTATGCAAAGTAGCTGGGTTTAGTCTGGCCTGGTAATCTGGGGTGGTGCTGCTGGTCCCTCTCAGCCAGCACTGGGACCTGCCTCCCCCTTGGCAGCTCCAGTCAAAGAACTGGTGGTTTATGTGCCTGTGCAAGAGAGTCAACAACTACTTCACTGTCCTGGAATCTCTAACTCATAGGATCCAGGATGAGATAATCCCTCACATCACTTGATCCCACTGAGGGCTGTGGCTGCTCCTGGCCTTCTGTGCCTGCAAGAGGGATTCACTGTGCTCATCAGGCATGGGGTACCTGGGACCCTCACACAAAGGCAAATCACTGATTCAGCCCTTTCCTGCCCATTTCTGGTGTGAGGACAGACCACAAAGCCCAATGGATGTTGGCGTTTGAAAATCCCTTGGTCAGGCTTGGTGCTAGAAAGGTGCTGGGAGCTGAGTTGAGCTCTCTGCTGCTGCTAACAGGCTGCTTTCAGTTAGAGTAGAACTCATTATTTTGCTCACGGAAAGGAGGGTTCCTTTGCCTTGGCTTCCCAGAGCTGCTGTCTGCAAAGCAAGTGATTTCCTCTTCACATCCAAACATCCTCCCTGCACTTCAGAGCCTCATTATCGGAGCCTTTCACTGTATTGTTCCCTTGCAGCATCAATTTTTAGTCCTCAGACTGAAGAGTTTCTTCAGCACTAAGTGGAAGCAGTTAAAATTCACAAGCAATGCTGGGAGGATGAAGGAATCCTAGGAAACCAAAGTTAGACTTGTTGGCTTGACAAAGTTTTGCTTTTGCAGTTGAAATGCTCGTTCAGCTGTGACAAAGGTGAGTGCGTGTGTGTGTGTGT
>VYZR01100397.1:0-19624 GCA_013400675.1 Oxylabes madagascariensis | reverse complement strand
GTGTCGCCATTTCAGCCTGCTCCTTACCCTGCAGACCACAGGTCTGTGTGCTTTCTACACCTGCACTTGTGAGCTCAGGTGTGTCAGAGCACCCTGCAGCAGACACAAAAATGTGCTGGTAGCCTGTGCCAGTCCTCTGGGATGGTTAGTTTGGGACAGAGCTGTGTGGTATGGGGAGAGACACCTGGGAGAAACCTGCAAATTCAGGGACATTTTTCTTAACAAGATTATTAGAGATGGTGAAATTCCTTCAATCTCAGATGTTTTGGAATTTATATTAAATTTACCTGCCATGGTTGTTACCTCTGATTTCTAATTAAATGAGGTTATTAAACTGGGAGACAATATTGCAAAAATCATGATTGATTTTTTTTTCTTTACACATTATTTTTACATGCTTAACAGTGGCAGCCTCTGCCAACAGCAGGTACCAACGCTGAGATGGCAAAGAAACTCAAGGATTTGTCTTTGTCAAAAAGAAAGATCTGCTCAGGCAAGCTACCATTAATCTCGTGCCAGAGCTTTTGTCTCTCTGTGAACTTAGAACACATGGAGCAAGAGGGTCTGTCCAGGGAAGGGTGTTTAGTGGTGGGCTTGGCAGTGCTGGGTTAGCAGTTGGACTCGATAACTCTGAGGTCTTTTCCAATCTAAATGTTTCTACGATTCAATGCTGCAGTATTTATTTACCTGAGTAGGCAGTAGGCTGCCATATGACAAGGAGAAAATGAAGGGAGGTTGGGGTATGTGATGTGGAGGTAGGCACGCAGGAACATCCTCCTCTGTGAAATGGGGAGAGCAGGACTGATTGCGACTTCTGGTGGGTGATTTATTCTAATTAATTTGGAAGCTGGTGTGTTCTCTCAAACTCATTAATATCTAGCTCTGCAGATACAGAGGTCTCCTGCAGAGGGACATACGGGAGGGGATGATGAGCACACAGAAGCCCATCCTCCTGCCTGGGTGAGAGCTTCAGAGCAGGCAGGGAGCTGAGACAAGAAAGAAGTGAGGCTCCAACCCCTCTCAAGTACACTCGGGGGGGACTCCAGCACGACTTGGAGAGCGCAGCTGACAGTGAGCCCTGTGGGAGGCTGTGCCAAGGGAAATGGTCCCTGAGGCCAAAGAAGGAGAGAGCTTTCCAGAGCAGGCAAAAATTGCCATGCATGCCCATCTGTGTGCTTTAAGACCTCACACAAGCTGATTTTCCCCAAAATAATGTGAGGTCATAGAAACACGTGAGGTACAGGTCCAACGGCAAACAGGGCCGTGTCTGCCACTCGGTTTTTTCTCCCATCAGTGCCAGCATAGAGAAACATGTACAACCACGGGGGCACTCGTGTCTGGCACTTTACCAGCTAAATGAAAGCGCAGAGGAACTGGAAATGCTAACGATGGTCTTGCTGTGTACTCAGCCCGTGTCTCAGGCTGTGACTGCAATCTTAATTACTGTTTGATGAAGAAATGTTGCTAGTCAGAGGTATGGTAATTATTTATTGTTAGTAGGTCCAGGAGACAGTGCACTACCATCCCTGACTTTTTTGTTTGTTTGTTTTTAACACAGAAATAAATGGCAGCAGAATAAATAAATAAAGTCAGCCTCTGAAAAGGTCACATTTGCCTACAGTCACAGTCCATATGCCAGTTTCCTATGCTAATTTTGGGACAGTGAAAAGCCTGACATTCTGGTCATGCTGCCTGTGACTGCTAGAGGGGGCAGCTCAGGTTGGTCAATGCAGATGCCTTTAAGCATCAGAAGAGAAAAGATGGGCTGGGAAGGCCGAGAGACTGTGCTCCAAAGGGCATGTTAAATTAGAGGAAAACTGAAGGAAAATTAAACAAAGTCTGAAATTCTTCCAGGTACTCAGGAGGCTTCAGTCATCATGTGCTATGGATGGCACTGTGCCACAGCCCCCTGATAAGGGAGAAGAGAAACTTGCAGAGAAAATAGGATAAACTCTGACTAGAGAAAATGGCTTCTGTCAAAGAATTTGGGGGATGAGGATATTGATTGTATTGGATCCTGTGTAAAATACATCACAAGAGAGTAAATCTGATTTTGGACTTTAAGGTGCAGGGAGAGGAGTTTGCAGTGGGTCACTATGACTGTTCTACTGGGGGCATCTGAAACACACATGATCGACATTTAGAGACCGGTTTGGATTTTCAAGAGAGATACAAGAAACTTTTCAATCTGCCTTTTCATTTTCTTTGCAGTATCACAGAGATTTCATGAAGAGATACATACTAGTTGTCTCAAATGCTGCCACAAAGAACTTATAATCTGTCCATGAGTGATGTGGTCCCACACACAAGCAACAAAAAAGGATGACTTACCTCCATCCAATGTGACGATCCCCTACAGAGGGGCAGGCAGAATGAACTTTGACCTGCANATTCTGTGATACAGACATAGGAAATATAAAAACCGTGACACCCTGAGCGCCAGTAAACAATTCAATGTGTGGTGGGGAAAAAATCCCTGTGTGCAACGCACTGAGTATGCAATGCAAGTTCTTCTCTGGTCCCACAGAGCCCTGTTGCAGAGGTTTAAGTTGTACTGCAAGAGCACAAAGGCCTTCTGCTAGTGCTCTGTGTTTGCTCTCACCAGCCACAGTCGGAATTACACAGGAGCCAAACTCTGGTTCCATGAAATGTCTGAAAGCTTTCTATTAGTTGCCCTCGGATCAGGTTTGGAAGTGTGCCTTCCACTGGCAGGCTCTTGCAAGCACAAACCAACTGAAAATTCATTCAGAAGGACCTTTCATCTGGGATGTGTTTTTTTAAATAGCAGCAAAAGCAGACATTCAATCAGTACAGTTTTGCAGATTCTATTGCTGAAGGCATGCAGACTGACACACGAGCCAGCTGGGGAGGTTTTACTCTGAATATTGAGTTTCTAGGTGATGAAAACAGGATTGTTGCCAAACACAATGTAAAAATCATTGAGAAAACAGAAAATGGTGGTTAGTTGGAGGAGGAAATGGATCAAAACAGTTCTGAAAAGTAAGGTTATATGTTTATTTAGAAAATGAATTACAGACATAGTCAAACAGGGGTGAACTTTACTCTAGAGTGCTGTGTCCTTTAATAATCAGCCCCAGTTAGCAAAGCTTTGCTCCTCAGTCACAGTGAGATGCTCCTTGCTAACTTGCTGCATGATATTCCCATGGTTCAGTCTTAGGTCCAGAATATTTTGCAGTTTCCCAGCACGCTTCTATTCCAGATGTATCTAATCTGCATTTTGAGGGCCACCTGCAGCCTTCCCCAAAGACAGAGCCAGTGTCCAGGCAGACAGCAAGCCTGAGAGTGGCCAGAACTCACCTTCCCAAGAGGGATGTGCCAGCAAAAAAATCACAGCTGATGGTCAGAAACTTCCCCACTACCTTCTGCCAGCCTGCCTGGTGATCACTGAGGCACCAGAGTTCTTCTGCTGGAGTGGGAAGCAGTAGCACTGGGGTGACCATCTGGTTCCCAAACAGTCCAGGTTAACACAGCAGGCTCTAGTGAGTAACACACATGCTTTTCTTATTCCTGAACTTAATTCTTAAATTAATGTCCTTTTATTCATGCTGTCCAATTAAAATGTTAAAATGTGATCTGAATATAAATGTATCTCTCATGTGTGGAAGTGGAAGCTTCCAGCATCTTCAGAATCCGTGGTCCCTGAAATCTCTAAAGACAGAAACATAAGAGCTACTCCAGTTTATGCCAGAAAAGGATGAATCTTTTATAAGTATTATTTCTCAAAATGTAATATAAAAGTGCATCAGATCCCTAAGGAATAAAGTTAACTTCATGTGAGAAATGTGTGAAATTTCTGCCCTCTGTCCAAAAAAAGGTATTTCCCTATTGACTTTTGTAATATCAATTCTTCAGATTTAGGGGGATAATTTATTTCTTGGGACAGATATCTGTGGTAGGCACATCAGCTCTGGTATGCCTGATCCAGTCAGGTTCAGTGGTGAGAAACCCTCAGGGAGTCAGCGGCTGGCTCTGGTGGCAGGATGGGAGGCAGCGCAGGGGTTGGTGCAGGGGTAGGGGGGTTGGACACGGCTGCCAAGCACCCTAGGGTTCCCCAGCATGCTCCTGGGATATCATCTGTGTGCAAGTGGAGAAGCAGTGCACTGCTTCTTCAGTGCTCAGACTGCCTGCAAAGCTTATTTCAATGGGAAAGAGGGGAGAGTTCCACATCTTTTTCCCAAAATAAGTACATTAGCCCTGGTGATTTCACATAGTAGATATAATCTGGCAAGGAAGGAAAAATGGAAATTTTATCCCGTACTGTGGGCTCAAGAAAGGTGGGGAATGATGGCAACTCTACTCAGGACAGGGGCTGTCTCTGTATTAGAAACGTACTTACTTGGCAAGGTAACTCAGGATGACAGTGTGTAAACCATAATGAAAAACTGAGAGTAGCACAGGAGGCAATAAACGCCAACACAAAACATCCAGACCACCTCAAGCTGTTCATCATTACAATTTTCTCTTTTATCATATAAAGTTCATTTATATTTCTTATTAAACTGAATCTGGGGAAGGCAGGGAGTTTTTCAACTTGACTCCAGTTTCTGTTCTAGGGATTCTTTCTGTTAATTACAGATGATTTCAGGGATCAGACCAGTTTAAATTAAATTGCTGGTTCAGAATCACAGCCTTATAATTAATTAATTAATTAATTAATGTCAGATTGTCAGACATACCGGCATCTTTGCATCGCCAGCACTTGGGGTTTGAGTTGAGGAAACTGGAACCTGAGGATCTTGGTGTTGGAAATCGCACCTGGTAGGTCAGGCAGAGAGGAATGGTGTCCTCTGTGTTACAGTCCTCCCAGTCACTGGACAATTCCCTCGGTCCCAGACTGCAGATGGTCGAAGGCAGGGTGGCAGAGAAGCAGATGGAGGCTGATTGCAGCCTGGAAAGGGAGCTGCCCTCCATTACACATCCCTACATCCAGAGGGATGCTGGGGAAGGATGCAGGGTCTCCTGAGCCACCTAAGCAGGAGTACAATGGCTGTGGAGGCAATGGGGGAGAGGACCTACCTCCTTTGGAGGCTTTGCAGCCTGTCAGCACCAAGGGCAGGATGCTCAGATGAGGCAGGAGAGGTGAGGGAATGAAGTGGATGTAGGCTGATAAGAAGGCCTGGCAAGCAGAGCTGGGAAGTCTGCAGGACCATCTACTTGTATAATGAATACCAAACTTACAATACTTAGCCCTTGGCCTTAGCTCTCCACCCTGCCTCTCCAAGATCCCAGAGGGAGTTTTGCACGACTCCTGGACAGATCCCCCAGCAGTCCATTTTACCACCCTCAGGATTTCAGGACAGGGGATTTTAAGAGGTTCTTTTTAGCAAAACAAAATGGCACCTGTGCATACACAGAAGCTGAGGCAGGAGGTCTCAGGACAGTGAGGGGAGGGACGCAAGTTGTTTTTCTGGGACCTTGTATTGCAAATGCTAAACCACAGTCTGAGGCAAAGGTCTGCAAGTGGAACACCCCCCCCACGCCTGCAGCTCACCAAGGTTGGACACTAAGTCCACTTAGTATTTCTTCTTCTTTCTCTGCAATATCAGAAGTGGGACCACTAACTCCACATAAGATAGAGAGGGAAGGCAGGAATCGCCTTTGCTTTGTCCCTTCTTTGTGCACATTTGCCTTGACCACCTCCGCAGGGTGACCCTTGCCACTCACACGGCCTCGCTCATCCATTTTTCACATCTTTCCTTTGGTGTTCTGCCTGTGCTCACTCACTCTCCATAAAGTTTCATTCCCTCAACTCCCTGCTGCAGGCTACATATCTGCAACAAAAATGTCAGGCCAAATGAAGAAAGGTAAGATCAGGAGGCAAGGCTGGCCTCGGCTGCTCCTGGGGGTCCCATTCTGGCCAGGGTTTTCAAGTTCTTCTGGCTCATTAAGCAAACCTGAGTGAGAAGGGCCATGCAGCTACTGCTCTACCTGCTGTCACCAGGGTGCTATCCTTCAAAAGAACACCTCCTCAAGGACAGCACTGTCATTGCTGATGCTGATGAATTTAACTTAAAAAAAATAATAATAATCAGGCTCCAAGAAGACACTGGGAATTGTCTTCCCTTTCTTTTGTTCTTAGTAACAACAAAATGTGCAGACGCCATCAACAATTTTTGTCCGGATTTTGAACAATCCTGTGGTTTTTTCTACCAGCTCCCTGTCTCTTCATTAAGGCACCCAGATGGTGAGAGGGAGAAGAGGGCAGGATATAGCATAGACACTGTTTGTATGATGCCCAGTCCTTTCCCACGCCAGTGCAGCGACTGAAAATACCAGGACCTGCTCTCAGCATCTGAAGAGTGAGGCTGCTGCAGGACCCCTTCTGCCACTCCTGAACCTGGAGCAGGCAGCAAAGCACCAGTGGCAGGCACATTGATGGGTTTCTGCTGCCCTGAGACACGTTTGCAAGTGTAAAAGGGTGTTTCCTTGCTTTAACTCTGTTTGATTTGGATCCTCTGGCAAAATATTTAATGAAGCACTGTACAATTGCTGTTGCAGGGTAACCTTCAGCACAGGCTGGAGACATGCAGGTGGAAAGGCCTGAAACCACCTGCAAAGAGAAATGTGCCATTTTCCAAGATGTGAAAGCCAACCAGCAGAGTTCCACCCATGCCCAGACTGGCTGCTGCACTTCCTTCAGCTTCCATGGGGCGGGACACAAAGTCAATCACAGCATTTATAGGAGCAGCCTCAGGTAGTTTCCTGAGCAGAGGAGATAAGGATGCTTGGTTTTCTGTAGACTGGTGACATTGGTGACCTGTAACTGCCTGATTATGGTGTCTGAGAGGGTGTCAGGTCTCACAAGATTTTTTTCCCAGCATCAAAACTTTTATATTGTGTATTCTGCTCTCATTTCTTGTAAGAGCACAACTAGGGTCGCACATCTCTGTCTTTTACACATTTTCACTACACCTACAAGCCTCTATACTCCTTGCTCTTGTGCTCCATCACACACTGAGTATGCAATGCAAGTTCTTCTCTGGTCCCACAGAGCCCTTGAAACAAATCTGTTTGTTGAAACAAATCAACAAGTTCAAAAGTCATATGAGGAGTGAAGGAGAGCATGAATCTGTGAATACATGAACTCTTACTCTGAAGGAAAGTAAACTAAATAAATGAACCAACTTTTTGCCATGTATATCTCAGGTACGAAGTGATGTCACTGAAGGAAAACTGTCAACTCCCACAGTGTCCCTGGCTGACATGGTGGCTCCAGGGCAAAGTACACAAAATCTATGCAGTGATGGATGCCACTAAATGTTGTTTTGGATGCTGCAACTACTTGCAGTTCTACCAAGGAGAGTTAAATTTCTTCTGTGCTGCAAGGGGTGATAATGTGGGGCTACCACCTCTAACAATAGACTACAGCTCATTAGAAATCCATGTTTTTACAGTCCAGAACATAAACACATTCACCCCTCTGGTATCTGCGTACACTCTTCACTGTGGCACTGCTCCACGCAGGGAAAACTCACAAATATATCTCTGAATACTTCAGGATCAATCTTCTTGGGAGTGCCTTCAAGCCGAAAATGTGTTTGGATTTTTGTCAGCTTTTCTAAACTGCTTCTGAAAATGTCTAAAACATAAAATAGCTGGCCAAAGTAAACCATTCAAGGAACTATTGGGGGGAAACATTAATTTCTTTAAATGAGAGGTACTGAAATATTTTGCACAATTTTCCTTGAGAAACATGTGCCAGTGATTGGGTATGGGTGATGGGAGTGTGAGGAGCCTGGATCCGGCCATCAGTTGGCCTTATCCCAGGAAAGTTGCTTTGCATTTCTGGTTGTCTTCTGGCCCCTGGAGGGGATGCTGTGGCACATTTGGGAGAAGTGAGACACTGAAAGGATAGTAAGTTCCTAACTTGGAACCTGACAAGGAGGCTTAAACAACCCCAGGAATCTCATCTTTCTTACCCAGGAAGCTTGAGTTTTCACTTTCAAAAAGGCAACTCTTCCCTCTGCAATGTAATGTACTATTAACCAGGAACACAGGAGAACACAGAACTGGCCACTGCAAACAGGCATGAGCAACCAAGTGTGGGATTCACAAGGGCATTGTAGATATCTAGACATGAGTTTGTTTTTCTGGACTCATTTTATAATCAGAAGAAGCAAGTACACATAGGACATGATAAATTTCACCCTAGTGTCGGGTATAAAATAGACAAGTCAAACCTAACTTTCAGAAACGAGATAAATTTTGGTTTAAGACACCTCAATGCAGATGTTTAAAAGCAAGGGACAAACTGGACCTGATCAGTGGACACTAGAACCACTGAAGCAACCACAAACTACATTTATATCTGGACACCTTCAACCATTTATATCTGGACACATCTCCACACCTTCAACCATACTGGCCACATCTCTCCTGACACCAGGGGACGTCAGACATCCAGCACCCATAGAGACACCTTGTCTAGGTGTTTGAATGTAGGCATTTAGGTATCTTAATCTGTTACTGAGTTACTCCCTACACCTAAGTCTGGTTGTCTAAAATAGTCATCTAGTGCTGCCTTAGATGACCTGAAGTGTATGGGATATTTTGGCAGATGTGACACAGAGTAGCACATTAAAATGACCAGAGGCACCTACATCGAGGTGAAGATAAACTGGGATTTAAAATTAGGTGGGATGAATCCCATTTTTGATTCCCACAGCTATTTGTGTTGGGGTTTTTTCTTGAATGATTTATTTGAGAAAATAAGCCTGTCTACTTATATCCTGTTGGCGAGACAGTCTCAAGAGTTTTATATAGAAATAGTCTTCCTGGGGTCAAAATGGGCAAAAAAGTCCCTCAGAGAAGCAGCTTCTCATTTCAATCCCCAAAGCAATAGGCAAGAAAAGAGACGAGGTTCGCAAATCACTGTAAAAGAACTTTGTGCCACAGATAAAAATTATCCTGACCTTTCTTTGAGCAATGGTGAAATGGGTGTTCACCATGAGAGGTCATTAGGCAATCACATACAGACATGCAGAGAATATTGGCTCAATGCTTTTATTAGCAAAAAATTCCTACTGTCTGCTTCACTAAACTCTTGCCTTTCATGTACTCTGCGGTGCTGCTTTGGTATTCATGATGAAGAGATGTGTAATGTCTCATGTCCCTGAATACTCCCCAGGAGGAGCAAGCAGGTTTAAAGCTTAGCTTCCAGATCTGACAATGCTTTTCTTTTTGCTCACCTACTCCTCAGACCATCCCTCTGAGTGGTCACAGTCAAAGGACCGCCCTGCTGTGCACAGAAAAAGAGGGGAAAATAGTCATGTTACAGACTTAAAGGTATCCCCTCCCTCTTGTTTAACAATGTGGTATTCCCAAACAAACGTGCTTTCCTGAACAACATCTGAAGAAAAGACAACCAATATCACAAGAAATTTATCTCTTTTCTACATTCCGCTGTTGGGGATGTAGATCAGTGAGACACAAACTCTGCAGGAGTCAAGAGGTGGAGGCAAGACTACAAATGCTGACAGGTCAGAGTCTTTCTGCAGCTGGGAGCAATATGTATAGGGGAGGGAAGGGCAACCTCCTTCAGCTGCTGAGGGACGGGCACATTTTCTACTTGACTGCGCCCCTGCACATTCCTTTGGCTTACAGGAGGAATTGCTTGTTCCTTCCCTGTGTGTCATCCCTGTGCCTGTCCAGGCACAGGTTTGCATGAGACCTGGTATAAACCAAGTTTAAATGATCATCCTGTGGAATTACTGATATAAAATTTAATGTGGTATTTTTACCTTCAGTCCTTGCAGTTACTGGCGTGCAGGTTAAAAGCTGTGTTTATTGCAGACATTTACTTTTATTAAGAATGGATCTTTGCAGTCCATCAAAAACACTCAGCTTGGGAGGAAATGCACAGTAGCTCCCTCTGCTCTCAGCTATATCTTCCAGCGCAGTAATCTGTGCTGCTAATTGTACAGCACACACACCAACACGTGGTGCAAGGCGTGGATGGTGCAAAGCATGGGCTGTTAGAAAGGTCCTACAGCTCAGCAGTGCTGGCCTAGGGAATGTTTTTTCCCCACCCCTGGCATCTCACGGGGCAGACTGCTGTGCACAGGGTGCTCCACAGGATCCTCTGAAGTCACAGCTGAACCTCTGCTGCCAGAGGGGATGAGACTTCACCCTTCCTGCAGGGCTTGCCCAGCTGTCAAGGTGGGGAGAGGTGTTTTCCTGCTGCCTCTTCTCTGGGATCTGATGGGGCAATGTGGAAGGCAGGGTTAGAAATCGTATTTCCAAATGACCGTGTTTGAGAGACAAGTCAGGAGAGGTTACTCTGTGCCTAGCCCTGCATTAAGCAATGAGAAGCCATAAATGCAGCTTTCTGCTGTTATTTTTAAACTAAGAATACAAAAGCAATAGACCAGGTCAGACTGAAGCTGCACCATCCTTGGCCATCCAAAGCTAGTGCCTTTGGAAAAGTACAAGGACAGGGCAAACATATACTGATTTTCCTCCTATAGCATTCTCCCGAGCTATTTGTACTACAGTGATTTCCTGAGCTAGGGCAACGCCTTTGTTAGTAGCCTGTAATTTGCTTCCTCAAATTTGCCCTTGAATTTTATCAAACTCTCATAACTTGCCTTGAACCCACCAAGCTTTCCAGCACTGAGCTGTCGGTGAAGCCCAGGCTGTGGCAGCAGTCAGAGCTACCCTAGGAAAGTCATTCCAAGGTGACACCCTGACTTTGTTGGGGGGCAGTCAGACAAGCCCCTGTGCCCCTCTGACCTCTCTGGCCAACCTGCAATTTGACTGCGTGTTTTTCCAGCCTGCCCAAGAGCTTCCTCCTGGCTGTCAGGGAAGGTTGTGCTGTGACCCCTCACTGTCGGGCAGAAGCAGTTTTTGTGTGTCTGCTGCCCTTCCCTGCTGCTGGGGAGCACCTTTGCCTCGCAGGATCTGCAGCAGTGTGACAATAAATGCCACCGAAAGCAGTCACATTTCCCTTAGCACACAAAAAAGGAGAATCAAGTCACAGTTGGGCTTGTAATAAAATGTAATTACAACAGCTTGTATGCTGAAGTTGACAATGTCTTTGCTGTAACAAATCAAATATGTTACGCTGAGATCCTTTTGTCCACAGTTCATCTGGGTCTTGTGTGTCAGCACACGTGGTGAGGAGCTCTAAGAGGTTTTGCCAAAGCACAGTGTCACAAGTATTGGGAGCACAGAAACAGCACATAAAACTGTGTTTGTTAAAATTTTGTGTTTCCTGACCACCACGTATTTAATACCTCACCAGTGGCAAAAGAAAGCAACATTTCAGACAAAGAAGTGCTCTGGGTCAGTATCTCTTGTTTTGGGGGTTGATAACTCAGAGTTTCTTTTGCCATCAGAGGAGAATGTGATACAGACAATGCAGTGTGGTGTTCCGTGCAGGTGCACAGCCTCTCTCTCACAGCCCCATGGCCACCAGTGGCCCCTTCTGCCGGAACCACTCCCTTCCTCAAGCAGGGAGCAAACCTGGGCTGGATTTGTCTTCCTCAGCCTCCGCCAAGCTCTTCTGCACAGGTTTATCTTGCCAGGTTTTGTTTAAAGCAGCTTAAAATGCAGAGCCTGCAGCACTGGGCTTTCAGTGTGTTTCGGTGCCAAATCCAGTGTAATTGTCGCATTTCCTTTCCCTGCTGAACTCCCTGCCTACAGACAGCCTGTAATGGAAGACCCTTGGGAATGTTTTGTTTTGGGAGGTGGAAGGGGCACTGAGGGTGTCTGTCAGAAAGCACTACAGGGAGGAAAATGCACACTGCTGAAGACAGAAGGAAAGCAGTGATGTTCAGGATAAACTGGGCCTTTCCATTTAACTCCTGCAGTGGCAAGGCTGATGATTTTAACCCTGAAAGGACGCTCTCTGCAGTCACATGAGACTTTTCTTTGGTAAAAATCAGAGCCCCATGGCAGGCTTTCATGGGGTTCCCAAGCTGGCTGAGCCTGCCTGGAGAGGGAATGCAACCACAGTGGCTCTGGACAATATGGTAAATCAGGCACTGCAAATTTGCTCTGCTCTGGTGTTTGGCATTCAGTATTTGCATGAGAGTTTTAGGCAGGTGGGGTTGAAGACTGGAAATGTTATAATCAATCTATAAGTCCCATCATATACAGTGGATCTATCTGAAGAGAGCAGATACCCCTAACATTATTGAAAACACACAGGTTTTAACATATCACAAATAAATGCATTTACTGGAGAGTAGGGCTGGGATCCCTCTATTTTTTTATCGTACAGGAGGCTGTGTAAACTACAGGCTGGAAAATACCATAGAAGTGGGTTTCTTTTTGGTTAGGCACACTTAGAGAGTTATAACTAGGTATAACATATTTGCCTTTGAAACAAGAAGCCCTCAGCTGCAGATACTTGTCACCAGAGGACCCCTATCAAGTAGTACTCTTCCACTATGTGAGTGAGCAATCTCGATTTCATTCCCAGCAACATCAGCTCTGATCACACTGGGTTCTGAAGTTGTGAAATTTGAAGTGCTCTGAGAAATTTGTAGGTTTTAAAATGCATAGATTTTGTAAAAAATTGTAGTTGTTTGTAGTAATAAGCAAACCTTTATTTGCCTTATGTAGAGGATGCTCTTGAACCACATCTTTAGGTTTTCTCTGAAGCTGAGAGAGCTGTGAGCCTGCTCTGTGAAAAAGGCCTAGAAAACAGGGAGTCTTCCATTATCACTGGCCTGAGGGAGCACAATTTTGACAACATTAGCCATTGCAAGGCTTATCATAAAAGTATGAGAATTGTTTAGACCTTTGTGTCTAGCAATGTATGCAGGCAGGACTGGGACTACTATTCTGCCCATATGCAGGAAATCAAATGCCTGGACAAAACAACATTTGAAAACATATTTCTAAAGCTGTTGTTTTGTTTTTTTTTTTAATTAACCTTTGTTCATAGGTGACCCTTACTAGAAGCTGTGAAGAATGCTGTATATTCCCTTGGTATTGTGTGTATGGTTGTATATTTGTTTTCTTTATTAAAATCTGGACAGAGGAAAATGGACCAGATTCCACTCCATGACCCCTGCTCAACTTCAGCAGTTGCATGGAGTTGTGGTGAAGTAACTGCGTTAATGGAGTACATCCAAAAGCCCACTACCAACATGTGTGGTAACCGATGTTATAAAATTGCAGAGAGGAAATGTTTGGCAATTACCCTCTAACATGGCTACCTTGTGCTGCAGCCTCATGGCCCAGCCCAGCCTCCCAGCTCAGGACTGCTGCAGATGAAGAGGAGCTCTGTGAGTCAATTTTGGTACTGGTGGTACTTCTGAGGTGAGGCAGGATTTGCAGAACCGCAGAATTTGTGAAAAACATCAGTTTGGCAGGGACTTTAGGAGATGATCTACTCCAAACCCCATCTGAAAGCAGGCACTGACTGATGGCTGTAAGGTCAAGCCTTCATCACACTCATCTGCAGGAAGCAGGGTCAAGGTGGTTGTTGTGGGATTCACCTATTGGATATCTGCAATAGAAGCCTCATCACCTGAGCAACTCCCTCTACAGTACTCATGGTCAGGAGAGGGAAATGGGAAAGATAAGGGTTTTGTCCAGCTTTGGAGAAGCTGGACCAGCTGTGGTCAGGTGAATCCCACCCAGGGTGAAACACACCCATTCAGGTGTGTTTCTTGCTGCTTTGTCATCAATGGTAACAGGAAAAATGACAGCATTGAGCAATCTGCCTTTGGGTTAAAAAGGACTAAAATGAAAATTAAATAAAAAGTTGGTTTGCTTTATTTTTTCCTCTCCCTAGGGCAGATGAGCCACCCACCGTGTCTAGACCCCAGCCTGGCTGCTGGGGAGATGCAGTCCCCCAGGATGGCAGGGAAGAAGCGAGGGCGGCCCCCGCTCCAGCCAGCGCCCATCAAAATGGCTGTTCACAACCTCTTCCCGGCACCAGCCGGTGCTCTGCCAGTCATGAAGATCCCAAAGAAGAGAGGGAGAAAACCTGGGCACAAGGTAGATGCATGACTTTCACATTCCTTGTTGATCTTTATACATTTTCCTCTGGAATTTCAGCTGAAATGCCAGAAGAGAGGAAAAGTTGTGCAAGTCTGGGGCAGAGCAATACAAACAAAAAAAGAGAGAGAAGATGGTTTTTCTTCTACCTGAGCTGGTGAAAAAAATTACAGAATCATAGAATATTCTAAGTTGAAGAGGACCACCAGGATCATTGAGTCCAACTTCTGGTGCAGGACACCCCAAGAACCACGCCATGTATATTTTCCTAAAGGTTGAAGTTATTTTAATTTGGTCTGTTTGAAAATGTTTTCCACAGTGCTGTGAGGGATGGCTGCACACCTCCGGGGAAGTGTTTCTCATTTGTCACTTTCTTCTCTCTCACTAACAGTGATTAGAAATGGAACAAACTGAACAGAGAAGGAAAGGAATACAGGAGAATGGAAATAAAGGGAGGGGGGGAAAAAGCTACTTTCCAAAGGAAAAAAGAAAAGAGGGGCATTTGAGAAAAATAATTGGATTTCACTTTATTTGTCTGCTCACAGCCCAGCTCTCTGTGCCACCCTGGGGCAAAGGCAGAACTAAAGAAAGACAGGAACCCTTAGTGCCTTAAGCCCTTTTGATGCCGCTGCTGGGCTGGGTCTCTCCCACCACACCACTTGCAGCAGGCTCAGCACCAGTGAGAGCAGTGCCACTGTGATGCCTCACACTGTGATGCTGAGGGAGTGAAATTGGGCTACAGCTTAGCAAGGGGTCTTGCAGAAGGGTATTCAGCAGATTTCTCTGTTATCTCTCAGTCTCTGTCCCCAGGCAGCTCGGGGCACTGTACATGTTTGCCATGCCCATTCCTTGTTTTGAATGGGCACTGTTACAGACATTCAGACTGTTGCACAAGGAGGGCAAATTGCTGACTGTTCGAAAATCAGAGATGCTTGAGTTCATGGTGTCAAGACGGAAAAGTGAATAAAACAATCAGGGTGTGCACAAGGCTGACGCAGCCTTCCCTGGAGAAGGTCTTGTCCAGGTGCTGTGTGGCTCTTCCATGGGTCTCTCCTGGTTCACAGGAGGCAACAACATCCCGTGCATGGTGCTGCTGGCTGAGCTCTGGACACAGGGACCAATTGTTTGATTTCTGTGATCCTTGGATTTGAGCTTAATCTAGAGCAGGCTACCCTCATCTTTACCTTTCCCTCCTTTTCACCTCCTGCCAGACCTTCTTCCTCCCATCCCCTAACCTCTGTCTAACAGTAGTTCGAAACAGATCTCCAAGCTAAAACTGGGGCAAATATTCAAGTATTTTGTAAAATGTGGGATATGGAAATACTTTTTATTTCTTCATTTCTATATCAGGATAAAACTCCAGGATGGAAAATCTGAATTGCTTTACTTGAGGTGTTTCTTATTTCAAGTTTATTATTTATTATACTTATTTATTTCAAGTAATTCAATTATTATCAGTAAAGCTAGGTGACTTGTAGACTCTTCAGATCAAAACCATCCAGTCTGGACAATAATACTTTGGAGATGTGCTGAAATTGGCTCTTTGAGGTTTGAGATTGGGGGATTTGCCAAATACCACAATGACCTTGTAGGCAGGGATTTTCAGACCCCGTCCCTTCTGTCCCTGCTTGTCTTGGTGACCCTCATTTCTTGCTCATACATTTATTTGTTTTGCAATTTGACAAAAAAGAAAATGTTGGGGAATATGTTCTGTTCTATCCCAAATGCACCCATCTACCTGGAAAAGAGTCGTTTACCAACCACCACATATATATATAAACGGGAGAAGTGGTAGACTTAAATTCCAGGAAATGCTGCAGTAATGCTGTGCTTTGGACCTATGTGGCCAAGCATTTGATTGCTGTTTCCCCCTCTTCTTCCAAAGGGACATTTTATCCCTGGCTGGGTACCACACACCTTTGTCCCCAGGCACTCAGCGAGGAGGCAACAGCGTCCCTCCTTCGGCAGTGGATCTGAGATGAGGCTCTTTCTTGGCGAGCGTGGCGCATAAAAAGGCATCCTTTTATAACCTATGGCTTTGGTGGATGGAGCTGACACTCCTGAGCTGCAGCACCCCTGGCATCTGGCCCCCGCTGTTGATTTGTGCTGTAGGATTCGTACACCGAAGCAATGTTTTCCGTGAGGTGCTTTTGTACGCTGTGCGCTCAGCTGAGGTGAACCCCTCTCCGTCCAAAGCACTTCCCCAGCGTGAGGCAAAGATTACATTTTTTGATGGGGAACTCTAGCCTGATTTAATTAGCTCAATAATTGTATGATTTTCAGATACCACGAGACTAAATGCATTTTAAAAAATGACTCCCTGCCCAAATGGCAGACGACCAAATTCTTTATAGCAACCAGAGAGCTGAATTATTACGGAACAGATGGAAAAATGCTTCTGAATTTTAAAGAAACTAGGAATTTACAGCCTAGATTTAAATTTATTTTGACCGAGATGTGAATAACAGACATTTTCAATCACATGCTCTTTACAGACAGGTGACCCATTGCCTGTTTTCATTGATATTAAAGCAAATATCTCTGTCTTCCTGAAATGGCATTTCATCACACTTCATCACCAAGAAAAGTCTTTTCCTTGCTATCTTGTTTATTTTTTCACAGCTTTGGCCATAAAATTTCATCAGCTGTTTTTCCAAAAACTGTTTTGTACCTTATGTGGAGCTATTTGCCATAAAATGTTACGTTTCCCCAAAATACAATATTCTTTCTGATTGTCTAAATCTCTGGGAAAAAGCCTATTCTGGCAGCCGGGGGGGAGGTTAGTAGATGGATGGGTTTTATTTCTCTGGCTGTGAGTGAGAGCAGCCCTGAAGAGCTGCCTAGAAAGCCTGGACAAGGGAAGAGTTTGTTAGCATCCTGCAGGGATTTGCCGTGTCAGAGGACATCAGAGGGACACGTGCATGGGGCAGCACTGCGGCACAGACCATCACGTCCCTCCCAGAGGGCAACAAATCCATGGCCCCCTCTGAGCAGCCCCAGGGCAGTTTGTCCCTCTGTGCAACCAAAGCAGCTCCCACCCGGGGAGGTGGCCCCAGCCCAGATCAGCCAGGACCTTGCAAGCTCCTGCCAGGTGGGGTGGGCAGCCAGAGTCGCACGTGTGGAGTGACAGTTTCCATTACAGGGCACAGGTTCCCCTGCTGCCCTAGAAGTATATACTAATGATGACAAATAAGCAGTCAGGATTTGGACACATTGGGAATGAGATTGCACAGACAGCCTTAAAGTGTCCTGTTTATTCACCTGTTCTATGATACAGCCTTGGATTTCAAGGTTGTATACACTCCTGTCAAGGTTACCTGCCTCATTCACTGTGAAACACTGATGAGATGTAGGAGGCTGTGTGCAGACTTGCTTGCATCATTTGCTGTGCAGAAGAAAGTTATTTCATGACACAAGAAGAAAAGGTGGGAATGACCTTGGACTGTTTCCCTTTGCCATTGACCTCCCCTCTCACCCGCAGTGACTGAGCTTGTGTTATGCTGAGTCCCCACACTCACAGCCAAATGCACAGAACCACAGACACCAAAACATGTCCTCAGAAGCTCTGTGTTTCCCTGGTATAGGCTGAAAGGCAACATTCTGTCCAGCTATCAAAAGACCACATGGGAAGACCAGGCTGGCTCAGACACTCACCTTACTGCATGTTTGCAGGGGCTGGAGATGGTTCTCTCTGCAGCAGCAAAAGCTCTCATTTTCAGAAGGTTCCTCTGCCCTCCTGTCTGGAAGGACAAAGGCCCATGGGCGTGGGGTGAATCCCAGCTTTTGCTAGCAATTGTTTTTCCAGGACAAGGGACAACTGGTACAGGGGAACAGGGACAAAAATGAGAACCTACATCTAAGTGGTTTAAGAAAACTGCAGGGAATGATTGTATTGTAGTTCATCATGTTTCTTTCACATGTATTTTATTATACAAGCTGGCAGAGATCTTCAGAAATTAAAAAAAAGTTGCCTGGCAAATGTTCTTCACCCTCTTTCATTTTTTTTGGAGCGGGATGACATAAATACCAGTTAGATGAATCCTGGCTTCTCTGAAGAGGTGTGCAGATTGTAATAAAAACTCCAGGACTCAGCAGAGTCATCCCCAGCCACTGCATAGTCAAACAAACTTGTAGCCAGCAGCAATGGCACAAAAGCCCATTCTGTCTGCATCTAATGCACGATGACTTTGATAAAGTAGACACACTTATTTCCTACCCAAAATCCCTGATCGGCTTTCTCTGATCTCATTTCCATGGTAGAAAGTCCATAAGAGTGGGGAGTTGTTTGTAGAACTTGTTTTAAAGCAACAATTTTTACATCTCATGCTGCGCATATTGAAACTTAAGACATTTGATAGCCAAAAGCTGATTCACATGCCTTGCCACAAGGATTTCCCAATGTGCTCTGACAGATCTCCTCTGTCTCCTTTTCTCTTTCTCTCCTCTTCACTGCTTTTTTTGACTCTCATGCATATGTGCTTTCTACTGGCAAGCTCTCAGTCAGTCAGCTGGTCGGTTGGGTTGGCTTTTCGATAGAGAAGACTCAGTCCAAGAAAAGACATCTTTAAATGGAATGCTTTGAAATTTACGCTTCATTATATTCAGGGACTACTCAGGATTTCAGTGCCAAGGAGGTAGCTAAGCTGTTGTTTGCTTAGTGTACTGTCTCTTTCACTAATCAGGCATTGTTTTATTTTGATCTAACAAAGGCCAGTTCTCTACTACCCCTAATAAAATGACATTTATCTGTACCCAGAGGCTGTAGAGCACATTTTGTTGCAATTAATTTAAAAGTAAATTGTTCATTAAAACAGGAAACTGCAAAGAAAGGGCTTCCACACTACAGAGTTTACACAGACCTTGCCCTCTGTTTATTTGCTCTTGAACGTAAGCTTGCCTGGGCCTCCAAGATCTAGGAGGAGAAAAAGGTCTGATGGTGCTGGTGAGGCAGCGCACAGTGTTGGGGGGGTAGCACACACTCATGAGGCTCTGGGGCTGAAGAGAGGACTTTTGTGCCTCTGTTTGAGACCACAGGAATGTGAGCCAGTAAGGATTTTAAGGAGCCAACACACAAATGAAGCAGAATTTGTCAGGTGTACTGTCCCAAAAATAGTATCTGTATAGAAAAATTTAAGTGTGAGGGCATACATGAGCTGCTAGAATCTGTCCAGAGAAGGACAACAAAGCCAGTGAAAGGTCTGGAGCATCAGTCTTACGAGGAGTGGCTGAGGGATCTGGAGTTGTTTAGCCTGTAGAAAAGGAGACTCAGGGGAGACCTTATTGTTCTCTACAACCACCTGACAGGAGTGTGTAGCCAGGCGGGGTAGGTCTCTTCTCCCAGACAACCAGCAACAGGGAAAAGGGAAATGGCTTCAAGTTATGCTAGGGGAGGTTTAGATGGTATGTTTGAAAAATTTCTTCATTAAAAGGGTGATCAAGCATTGGAGCAAGCGAAGTGGTGGAATCACTGTCCCTGCAAGTGTTCAAAAGATGTGTAGGTGTTTAGGGACATGGTGTAGTAGTGGTCCTGGAAATGTTAGGGAATGATTGGACTCAATGATCTTAGAGGTCTTTTCCAACCTGAATGATTTAGTGATTCTCTACATACAAGTATATATGCACATCTCTCTATAAATATATATATTTTATA
>VYZR01100393.1:0-15076 GCA_013400675.1 Oxylabes madagascariensis | reverse complement strand
CACAGCCCGAGTGCCACCGTGCTGGCATTAAATGGGAGGAGGACAGCGATGAATCAGAGCCTGCAGCACAGCGGCTCATGTTCTGTACCCACATGGTGATGGCATCTCCTTCCTTGAGATAAAAGGCAGCTTCCCACACTGCTTCTGGCTCTGCTTGCACTCTCACAAAGCACCATTTCCCTCATCCATCCATCAATCAGCTCATCACTGTGTATGTATAAATTCAGAATGCGAGAAGAGGACGAATGGAAACACATGAACTACATTTATCAGCTGAAAATGTCTTGAGGTCTTGGTATCTCAAACGCACAAGTAACAGGAACAGAAGCCTTTCCAAACACCAGTGTTTTGGCTGGCAGCAAGTACTATCAACACTGTACTTTCCAGCACCTTAAATATCTTTACAGGTTTGACACAGTGTCTGGAGATTCTAAATTACTCTCTACAATAAATATAAGCCTCTCATTTCAGTGAATTTCTTTATCAAATATGAATTCATGCATCACAGGTAACCTGGTTGTGAGATGTAGCTAGACTTGGTTCCAATGCTATTTAGAATTTATTTTCAAAGTCAAATTCTCAATGCTCTTGCGCATTATATTTTTTATAATGCCACCTATGTTTGTAAATTTTCCTCAGATTTTACTGCTAACAGTTGAAAAATTGCCATTGCCTAGTTAAGCCAGGGCTCCCCACACTGCATTTTAGAGCAAGTGTGTTCACAGCTGTAGATTCCACTGTTTTTCAGAAGCTACCCATTAAAAGCAATTGGATTTCATTCCTGAGCATAGGTTTCCTCAGAGCCCATTAGTTCTTTGCATCCAACAGGCCTCCTCCTACAGAGTTAAACTTCATATTGTGTAATTATAGGCAATGCAGACTAATGGTGTATATTCAAAACACACTGGCACCACGAAAGTTAGTTGAGTAAAAAGTCAATTAGATCCAAAACAAATCAATAAAGTCCCACATTAAAAGCAGCTGTTTGACCAGTTTTATGTGCAACTATTGATTCCCTGTGGTTTCAGCATTAGTTCTCATTTGCAATTTTCTCAAAGCAAAAGCTCAGGCTCCCTTGCTGACTGAATTGACCAGCCAAGCCTGGTTGCGTTAGTTAGTACTAGGGGTACATGACTAATTCCTGCTGCCAACTTCCATCTCTCAGGATGCAGCACTGCAATGTTTTTGTGTTTTGTTCTCGACAGCAATGAAAATATCCACATGCCAGTTTCCCCCTCGCCAGAAAAGCTACAGGCATGAGTGGGAGCATCTTCTCTCTTTTTGCAGCCACGTTGCACAAACGCCGAAGCGCTGAGAAGGGGAAGATATGATGTGAATTCATGGGCAAGAGGGGAAAAACATGAGAGAGCAGTCCTCAAGCCTTCTCAGCCACCACACAGGAATCCTGGTGTTTGGTGACTTTGTCATTTCTCCTCCTGATGGCTGTAGTGCACACATGAAAGTCTCTGGGCTATCTTTCCTGAAATCCCTCAGAAAGTTAATCTTAATGATTTTAATGAGGGATGTTGCCCATTCTGATCCGTATCTCAAACTTTGCAGTTTCTCTGCAGGAAGCTTGAATATCCCTCCTAAGAGAACTACAAGCTCTGTCCAGGCTGACTGCTGCTCACATATGGAAACATCCCAAGGAAAGCAACCAAATACTCCCTTTTGTGCAAGCTGGATCAGGTTGCATTGAGATCCTTTCAGAAATTTCTGTTCTTGGGCTCCTAATCCAGCCCTCCTGAGCAGATGGACCCACGGAGCTGAGCACAACAGCCCCAGCAAAAACACAGACCCACCCAACACACCACAACGTTCTAGAGGCAAAAATGTGTTTATTTTTACCAAGTCCTAGAGTAATTTTCATGCTTAATGATAACAGGCTGAGCCAATTTGCCTAAGACTTGACAGTCAGCTCCAATAATTCAAGCTTAATTAAACCTGAACGCATGTCAGTTCAGCTTGTCCCTTCACAGGAAATCTGACATTTGTAATGATTCATGTTCCAGCCATGCTACGGGAAGGCTGGATCACATCTGCCACTCTCTACACCGTGCAGAGCGTTACCCCTTTTGAGCATGCCAACTTTTGTTTATTTTCTAACCAAACACCTCGGACTTCTTCCATTGAGAGGTTTTCTTAAATGAACAGACAGTGAAACACGTCTTGATCTCACAGGGATGAATGATGAGTGAGTGTGAGAGACAGGGAAGAAAAGGCTGAAACTGCTCTAACAAGAAAAAAAACCCCAACAACCTGGGATTAGTAATTCTTGCCTCCCTGATCGGCTAATTTGTTCATTTGGAGTGTTGCAAAATGTTAACCTCCCTACGTCTTGGACTACATCCAATTCCAACTTCAACCGGTAAAGAAGAAAACTTAATTTTTAAAAGCACAGAGAGCTTTAGCTCCTGCTGTGTAAATCTGTAGAAACTGGAGGTGAAGTTTAAGCGAAACCCCAAAGTCAACAACAGCTTAAATTACTGTATAAAGCGTGCTTCAGGAGGAGTTACCCGAAGCTGAGAGACCATCAGCCAAGGCCCCATCCGAAAGCTTCCTGAACTCTGAATCTGTGACCGGAATAACTGTGCACTGCCCATCCCCAAGGCTGCACAGGGGGACATGCCTGCCAGTCTGTAACTACACGGCATCGCAGGCTAAGCACAATACAGAAAGTCCCAGACACAAATTAAACCTTTCTGTTACAGGAATTTGCTTTCAAGCTGATTAAGAGTAGCTCAAGTGCAAGGGATTAAACATGTAAAGGCTGCTTTGAGAACTCCAATAAGCAGTTACTGTGTTATACAAACAGTACTTAGGGCAACAGCAGTTCCAGCCCTGCCTCTTGCTCTTTGCAAGCTGCTGGTTGCTGCTGAAAGGGGACTGTCAACACACGTACAATGTGATTGGAAATAATCTAATCTTGCTTGCACGCCTTTCCTTTGTCTCTTGAAAAAAAGAAAAGTGGAGTCATTCAGATGTCTTTCTGCAGCCTCCCTCTACAGTCTCCCTTGTTGCATTCAAACAGCAAGGGTGATGGGGTGATGTGAGAAAGAAATTCCTCTCCTACATCCATCAATGACATCTTTACCAATGGCAATTTCCCAAGAAACACAACAACCACCATCTGTAGCCCATCTATCCGCCCTGTACATATCCTTGAAAACAGACACAGGCCAGACTGGCTATGGTGAACCCTGCTCCATATTCCAGCAGGAAACGCTACAAAAGCAGCACCACAGGAATTATACATGGCAAGAAGCTGAGAATTTCAGAGCGAGTTGATGAGTCCCAGAGTAGAGTTTTGAAACACCAGCAAGGGGAACGAGTAAAGAAGAGCAGGACTTTACAGCAGTAAGTCAAAACAAAGAAACAACTAAATGAACCTCAGTAAACATTTTGTGTGGTTTGTTTGTTTTTTCTTTTTAGTTTTATTTTAAATTGAACTTTTAGGCTGCTGCATAATGTATTGTGGATATGGAACATATCATAAGCAAAAGAGAGAATAAAGCATTTTGCATTGACAGTGATAACACTGATGCTGGCAGAGTGCTTACAAGTGAAAATCAATATTTAAGTGCTAATTCTTTATCCCTAGATGGCTTTTGCTTTTATATAAATGGCTTTTTCATTGCATTTTAGGAGAGGAGCACTACTTAAGACTTTAAGTGATTAGGCTGTTTGCAAAGGTAAGGCAAGCAGAGCTACACCACAGAAGCTCCCCAACAAAGGGGGCACAGAGTTCCTCCACCTATTTTAATGCAAATCAGCTCAAGATAGGACATAAAGACGTGGGACTTGCACATGAAACTACTGTCTGGAAGGGTCCATGGTGTGCAACGCGATGATTTTTAACATTACTAAGATGCAAAGACCATGTTTCCATCACAACAGTAGTACTACACATTAGGCTGTGTCAAAACAATGTTCTCCTGTGCCATGGGCTCCTCTGGTGGATTTTCCACAAAAATCTGAAGTGTTTTCTCACAGAGGAAAATAAACTGAGTGTGAGCACAAACCCTTGTGCCCGGCTCTGACCCGTGTGCCGAGGAGCCGACCTTTGTTCCCGGTGCGGCTCCCACAGCCCATTCCCAAGACCAAGCGGGAAGCTGCTTCCCAGCCCGCTCTGGATTCGTCCCCTATCACTCAGTTCATTTGTACAGAGCTGTCTGTCAAGTCACATCGCCCCGCCGCAATCTGAAACACCCTCCCAACAGCTGCCACTATCAATTACTCTCCCAGGCAGCCCTGACTATCAGGAAGAGAACTGGAGCGAGCACTTGCCAGTTTTAATAAACTCTGTTGCCCAAGTCATTTAACCTGCTAGATTGCTGTATGCTGGGGCTGTAACAAGCCTTCAGCTTTTCAACCTAGAAGAAAGCAACAGTGGCAAAAAGCTGTCAGCTTGGTCCTCAGAATTAACTTCCAAGGATGTCTTCCCCCACCCTCCCATCCGAAGCGCCCGAGTTTAAAAAGTGAAATATCTTCAAGTCATTTTCATAATGTCACGACACGGAAAGCAGCTCTCATTTTTATCACAGAGCCAGCAACTCCCAAGAACGAAGGGCTGACATGCTCCGTGATTTCCATGTTGGGGGCACACCCAGGCAGAGAGCTCCTCTCTCCTGCACCCGCACAGACACGTCCTGTGGGCACTCCCCAGAGCCAGCTCTGACCAGGTATGGGTCACCACCACCCTGGTAATGCCATCACAAGGATTAATTGGAACATAGGAATCTGCCATCCACCAGAAAGCTTACTGGACTCTACAAATCAAAAAGAAAATTCAAAGTACTACACTGAATGTTTTCCTCAGCCACCTCTGTAGATAAGAGCCCTTGTTGAGAAAGCTTGAAGCACAGAAAGGTTTCACCCCCTCCTGCAGAAACTGAGGAGCAACAGCAATAATATCTATGGACTTGATGCCTATTTGCTGCTCTATGGTTCTTTAATGGGATGTTTTATTCCTAGAGATTTGGGAGCTTTCCATGCTCTATCGAGGCATGTTAGCTGTAAGCATGCATGATGACACACCAAAGCTGCAGGAGCTGAATGAAAATGGGTGCCAAACACAAGGATTGGGGCCACAGCATAAAGAAGAAGGATCACCATTCAAATCCCCCCAAAGTAAGTCACACTGCATTTTCCTAGCAATGCTGCTTCTGGCAATATCTCAATGCAAAGCTGGAACTGGATTTGCAGCTAAATCACCTACTGTGGATGCTGGCGTTGTAATGAGATTGAAAGTTTCATACAGGCTTTTTAATCCAGGGCTATAATGCTGGATCAAATGGGTTAAATCTCTTCAGCACTGCTCCTAAGCAGATGCTGAATGCCTACAAACCAGTGACGTAGTAGCCACTCTACTTCCCTGGCCAGAAAACATTACTAAAGCTTCTTGTAGTTGTATACCAAAGGTGTGTTTGTCTTGTTCTGTTTTTTAATGCATGATGGCCTCTGGTACACCTAATCTGAGTGACAGAAAAGCAACAAGGTAAGTAAGTTATTTAGAAAGACACTCCCTCAATATGAAAGCAAGCAAGCACACATCCTCAACTCCAGCTGTAAGCTTTTAAACAGACAGAACTGTTATAAACCAAGGAATCTTCTGATTTTAATTAGGCAAACAAGGGCAAATAATAAACCATCAACTACTACATTACCAGAGAAAATGTACTACTTTTGCTGTTTGAAATCCATATTGATTCCCATCTAGCCTGTGAGTGAGTTATTAATCACTCCAATTAAATCATGAACACAGGTCTTTACACTGAAATTGAACCCCCACCAATGGATCGATAACTCAAACCTCCAAGAGCAATTACTGCTCAGCATAATAGAGCAGCTTGTAACACAGAGCTCCACGCAGACCACAATTCTCTCTGTCATATCCTTCACAGGCAGTGCAAACAAACTGGGAAAAGAAAGATTTTATAACTATTATTTTCAAAATAAACAGACATCTGCTTAGAGTTACCTAATCTCTCACATCACAGAGGCAGATCTGCCAAGGTCACATTGGAGACATGATTACATTTTTTCACAATTTGTTATTCTAGCAAAGCCCTGATAAGATTGAACTATTGAAGTTCACACTCTGGTTTAATTTCAAGAGGTTAAATGCCAAATCCTTTTCTTATTGCTACAAGGAAGGGATCTGCCAGGCTGCATAATACCCTGTGTGGGCTAAGACAACAATTTTGTTTCATCTGCACAGTCTTATGAAGGTTTTGATTCTTTCTTTTAAATGACATCAGAGCTCCAAACTCCCAAAGAATGATTTAAAGTAAAATCAGAAAGTGAGACCGTTCCGGAGGAGCGTGAATGACCTTTCGGATCTTCCAGCCTGGAGAAGTTAAGTCAACGTCTGGCTGAGAAAGCACACTTGCTAACCAAAACCAGAAAAAGGCAAGAAAGAACATTCTGAAACACCAGATCATCTCTGCTGGGAACAGATGATTGCCCTAACTAGCCAAGCGTATGCAGGGTCACAGAAATCCCCATCCCTGCCTTGGAAGACAACTGATGCCTGTCTTGATGCAAGGGAAGAAGAACTGTCCGTGCTCAAGCTCTTGGCTCTCTGTCCTTTCCAGGTGAGAGATGCTTTTCTGAGCATCCTTGCTTCAGTCAGGCTGCCCCCTTCCCACAGCCCCGGAGACCAATCCATCATCCTTCATTAGGGGAGCTATTGGCAGCCAATTAAGTGGTGATGGACCCACACCACAGCGCTAATCAAGATGAGCTCACACCTTACCCTTCAGCCTACGGGCACTGGCTCCTGCCTACCTGCTTCCCCTTGCTGCTGGCATGGAAAAATGGCAACAGATCAGGCGACACAAGAAAAACAGCAGGCAGAGGGGCAGTGTTACTGCTGGGGTCTCACCACGGCTTCCCACCACCAGGCAGCTTTTACCAGAGGAAGGCAGGGACATGACCTATTCCCCACTGCAGCAGAGGCAGAAAGAGCCCCAAACCCCGTTTCCTTCCTCCCTAAAGGGCGGCAAACAGATCTGTTTAGAAACAGTCTCACTAACTGGGGTGAGGTCCATACCTGGTCCATACTTCAGACAGAGTCTCTGCTGAGCAGGAACTGAGAGGAGTGACGGACCATGCACAAATCAGCAAAATCCCATCCTGTTTATTTGTTATGTCCAGCCCTCACAGCTCAGTAGCTGCTGTCACATTAGTGCTAATATGCTCATAATTTGTGAAAACAACACTTGAGATCGAGTGCTTGTCAAGTGGGGCCACTGCTTTCCAACCAGCAGCTCCCCATACCCTGCATTCTCCCACTGCCCTCCCTCTTCATTCCCAGGCACGAGGAGCCCCTTTCAGGCAGACCCCTCTCATGGATTCAGCAGCAGCACATCACCACCCTAAACCAAGAGGTTCAGCTGTTACCCAACTGCCTCCATTTTACTGTTGTGAAGTAGCACCTCTTTCCACTAACTTGGTTGAGAATGCAGGGTCAAGATGAAGAGAAACTGGAAGAATTTTCCTGCAAGTTTAAAAGCAATAAGGCGTAACTCCTCTTTGCATGGTCAAAATCCAGCTCCTGAGCTGCTGGAATGGCATCTTAAGAAAAAATTGAGATACTGAAACTATCAGACTGAATACATTCAACAACGTTTCCAGTTGCATCACGGATAATGAAAATATTTAAGGGACAAGCTGCAAGTTGTTAATCAGGGAACATTTACTTGAATGGTGTGTGCCCTTTGGATTTGGTCCCTATGGCAACCAAAGATTCACTCCAAAAGGATGCGCTGGAAGAAGCATGTCAGGAGCTGCCTCAACATTTTAATTCACAGAGTGAGCAATGAATAAATACAGCTACTGACAGCACAGCATAGGCAAAAAACATTTGTAAACAGCATCAGGAAGTCACAGATGGCCTTTTGCTTCTTAAGATTGAAGAAGTTCACTCTTCCTTTAATCACACCCAATGTCAAGAAAACTGGACTGTGTTGCACGTGAATCCCAGTCATTAACTACTGATAACAGAAGTTCTAGAACGGAGGAGCTTTCCTTCACTTCAGTTCTCAATCCTTGATTTTTTGTGATAGTGTTTCCACTCCTCACATTGGAAGGTGTTGCATCTTCTGAAAAATCTTTTCTGTCCCATCTGGTTCAACAGGAACCACACTTAGAGAAGCATCTGAGGGATGGCTTTGCAGAATGCTTGAGAGGAAAAATGTGAGGGATGATTGGTTTTTCCTTCTAAACAGGAAAGAGTGGTTTGGTATGCAATAAGGGAAAGAAAAGAACACTTCACTGACTGCAGAAGGCAAACTCCTTCAGCATGATCTCAGTGTGTGAAGTGCAGCTGCAAAGCTACTTCCAGCTTTTTCCTTTGATGAAGTGTGAATTCTTCAATGGGCAGCAGAAATTCTGGAAATATTTTAGTGCTGGATATGCTGGAGGATAATGTATGATCTGCCATCCAGTAAGACCTAACAGAGGAACACTGTGCCGTGCACTGCAATGGAATCACACCCTATTAATGAAAAGGTGCTCTTGAATCTCTTCTTGTGTGAGGGTTTATGGCTGCGGAAAAAACTCTTACGAGGCTGGAGGGTGCAAGGCAGCATGGATTGCTGCGATGCCAGCCTGGAACAGTCACTCAGCTCTTGCAAACCCAAATGTGTGCTCTACACTCCTCTTCCCACTGACTCCTTGGGGTCCCTTTACATCCACTGCAGTGGCCCTGCAAAGATCATCAAGTACAATTTCCACAAGGCTGCTGGATGGAATCTGCTGCAGGTTGTCAAGGCCATGGAAAACCCTTGTGATTCTGACATGCATGAGACTACTCACTGTAGTGAGGGAAGTTGCTCAGGAGAGTATTCACTGCCCTACTGACTGGGGCATTTGGCTTTCTTGGTGCCTGGGGTTTGCAGGAGCCCCAGCAGCACACAGCTCTGAGCTTTCCCACTTCCCAGGCAGAGCCACAACTCTCACAATCCCCACATTACCCCCTGAGCTGGAATTGGGCAGGCACTGCCACAGCTAACCTCTGTCTTGGGCCACAAACAAGTACAGGCTCAGACCTCTGCAAAGATAATCACAGGAATAGTCTGGTCTGAAACGGCTGCACATTTTCATTTCAGTACTGGGTGAAAGAAAAGAGACAAGTAAGTATGTGGGCTTAGCCTGCAGATACTTTTCCAAGACAGTAATTGCTGTATAATTCATATTCTTGTTTTTACATGTTTGTCATGTGTACCAACAATCCCACTCAAATGACTCTAAGTTTTTCCTTCAAGTCCTGTCCATGTCACAGTTTTTCCAAACTGCACAAACACAAACATGCCTACAATCCAGTACTAAGCAGCTACTTGGGTTTGGCAAATTCCTGTATTCCCAGATTCTTGCACATTAGGAGAGGAAAGTAGGGTCTAAGCTAATGCTTAAGAGTTTCCACTCCACATTAGCGGAGCAGACAACATCACTCACTCGTTATTCCTTTCAAACAGTTCTCTGTGAAGTCAGAATTGAGCTTTTGTATCTCCACCTGGCTCCCCATCAACTCCAGATCCCACAGGCTGGAGGAGTGCTGCCCTCTGCACGAGGGAAGGCTCAGAAATAGTAAATATTTGCAACTGATAGGAAATCTTAGCACAGTAAGAAGCAATTCATAGCTTCTGTACCAAAGAAGCTCACAGGGAAGTGCAATGATGCAGTTCCTCATCTCAGCCCTTCAGCAATGGTTTGAGGTACTTTTGCTCATATTAAACTAACTAGAGATGACATCCTGGATCCTTGTAGGGAGGGGAAATGCATTTATTCTAATGGACCTCAAAATGGGTAATCAATTCAACGATTACAAATGAAATGCCTCATCTCTCAAGGGGCAGAATCCAAGGGCTGGTGCCACTGGTTTTGGTTTTGAGGACACAATATGGTTTTGTTTTTGAGGACAACACTCCAAAGTGCCAGCAGTTGGTTTCAGGGAAAACCACCTCCTCCCACATTAACATATTCATTTGCAAAATCTATCACATATGTTGCGTGCAAACTGGCTGAGGGTTGATTCAGCTCTGACAGCATGAGAGCCTCTAGCCCAAATATCTGAAAGTAATAAAACCCACACCATTCTCCTGATTCCTCACCCTAACAGAGAAGTGACCTATATTTGCTTTGCTCCGTCAGTGTTCCCAGAAGACAGAGAACAGTAGCACTGGTCCATGCTGGGCTTGTGGACCTCACAGTGGGGTAACTGTCACAGGAAAACACAAGCAACAGGGCTTTTGTTACAGGTTATGCTCATGGTTAATGGCAATGACTGGGCTATCACATTCTACCTTGTGGTCACTCCACAAACAGGGATTAGGCCAGGAGGGACAGAGCACCCATTATTTTATATATAGAGATGGGAAGCAGGGGAAATTATGGAACAATCTCTCACAGGCAGCAAGTATTCCTGTGTTTTTAAGAGGGTTCTCCTCAGCCCTTTGTTTCACAGGCAGGCTGGCTCTGAGCTGGGCTGTTCCCAACAAGCTCTCAGCCTGCCAGAGGCTTGGAGAACCTGCTCTGAATGAGTATATTTCTTCCCATGAATTAGTTAAAACCAAAGCCAGATTCCCCTTATGCTGGGTGCTGCATGTTTCTGAAAAATTCTATCCCCTTTTAAGACTGAACACAGCCACGAGTGGCAGGAAGGGAAACAAAGATATTCCCCATCATGAAAGCAGAAAAAAGACACCGAGGGAGCAGTCAGCCTCTCCGATGCCACACCACATCTCTGGGGACTAAAGCTTTGCTGCATCCACAAGATAAATCCACCTTCTCCCCCTGTTCCCAGAGCAGCAGAGAACAACTCCCCAGTTACCAGTGCTGGATGCCAGTAAAGGTCTCCCTTTTCTTCCATGTGTAAGGCATTTCCCTCCCCTTCATTTTATAAATTACCAGAACAGACATTTAAATGTTCAAGAATAATCTGAACAGAGTATTCATGCCTTGGGCATTTTCATGCTCTACAAGGAGTGAAACAAAAGGGCCTCATTTAATACCTCCCTACAGCATTCCCTATTCCTGCTCTTCCCTTGTGAATCTCCAAAGGCAAACTCTCAGTGGTTCAAGGCTCCTGAAATATCCCATCCCTCCCTTCTCCCTTTTTAAGATGAGCTTCTAAAGCAATCTCGCTGGCTGACAGGAACAGGTGGTAGGAATCCTTCAAAGGAGAGAAAAATCATTTGTACCTAATAAAAGGAGAGGAAAAGTCCGATTCCCGTGGTTTTGCTGAGCACCCGTGGGAGTCGCTCGGATGGCAGGCGCATCCTGCTGCTTTGTGTGCTCTGTGCCCCCTGGCACCCCAGTCCTGCAGCTGCAGGACAGGCAGGATGAACGTCCTCCCTGTCCCTGCACCCCCTGCCTCCTGGGATGCCAAGGAGCAGGGTGGCTCTGCCAGCTTTATGGGGCATTTCAGGAATACCGCATCAGTTCCAGAGCCTGATGGGACAGGCTAAGCACTGAGCCTGTCTTCTGCCCTGGATTTTGAGATCTAGCTTTACAAAACCAGCAAAAGCCTCTATCCTTTTCAAATGTATAGAAACCATCCAATGTTTGAACAAAGTTTTGTGCTAGATCAAAAAGCAGACCTGCAAAACCCTCCTTGGGGCTTTGCTTTTATTCTTTAGCAAAATCCCTCTACAGTAACTTTCAGATCTTCAGCCTTGGAGAGAAACATCACAATATACTGAGGTGAACAATATACCTTAATCTCACGCCTTATACTCGACAGGTAAAGAAGTCAGACTTGGAAAGGAGCCTCAGGACATGGTTGGCAAAGGCTGGGCTTGCTGTGTGGCACTTGGAGACAGCAGCTCTCCTGGAAAGAACTGCAGCCCCGGGACAGCAGCTCGCTCCCCACCTCCCCTCTCCAGCCCTGCCATCCGCCTTTCTTCTTCCCTTATTGTCAAAACTGATGAAGGGAGAGGCGACAAGCTGGAAAGGCATGGCCAAGACTCGAGAGAGAGCATTCAAAGCACCCCTGCTGTGCTCCAAAGTGCTGTTATGGCTGCTCCCTGTGTGCAGGGAATTAGGATATGGTCTCCAATCCAGCCACAAGCAAAGAAGGCAGAGGAATAGATGTGCTTTCAGCAGGGACCTCAGGTACTGCTGCTTTCCTGTATTTGCTGGCAAGCACAAGGTACAAAAACATCCATGACCAGAAGCAAATGCTGGAATCCAGGTTTATCTGGATGTGATCTAAGGGATACTTCACTATGATGTGGCCAATGCAGTTGTTTGTTCAAGAGTTAAAAGGAAGGGATATTTCTTCCTATGGAGGAGGATCAGGAAATTAAACCTGGACTTGACTCAGCTCTTCCTCCTTTCTCATATGGGTTTCTCTCCACAAAGAGGGGGTAGCAGTGGGTTTGAATGTTCTCCAAGTGTGATTTCCCTTTCCTCCACAAGAATGTATTTGCTGGCAAGCACAAGGTACAAAAACATCCATGACCAGAAGCAAATGCTGGAATCCAGGTTTATCTGGATGTGATCTAAGGGATACTTCACTATGATGTGGCCAATGCAGTTGTTTGTTCAAGAGTTAAAAGGAAGGGATATTTCTTCCTATGGAGGAGGATCAGGAAATTAAACCTGGACTTGACTCAGCTCTTCCTCCTTTCTCATATGGGTTTCTCTCCACAAAGAGGGGGTAGCAGTGGGTTTGAATGTTCTCCAAATGTGATTTCCCTTTCCTCCACAAGAAATTTAAAGAGAAAAAGGTCTGAAAAGTCCTTGCAGTCTTCTACAGATATGCCACATTCAGAAGCTCTGGGCTTCTCCCTGTACCTTTGGTCCTCCATACCATGTTTGCCCGCACACAGCCTGAAGTTATGCCCACCCCACGCCATGCACTGCACATACATTTGGTGAAACTCCATCACTGATCAGCTTTTCAGCAGCCAGCCCCACACCAGTGCCAGAAAGTCTATTTAGTTTGTGAGACTACAAAACCCAACACACTCCTTTACACAGTTATGAACAGCGCTGCAGTATTTACACCCCTTCCAAAGAACCACAGAAACATTTATCACTGTATGGTCACGCTCTACTTGTCACACACCAGCACTGGCACCCTAGAGAGGGCTATACTACAAACAAGCGCCCACCTCAAGTACCTTTGGGGTATTCAGCATGTTGTGGCTGCATTGAATTGGTTTCTGACCAGAAAAGACAACACTTTCTTCAATCACCCTGTAGAAATGTTTTCCTTATGGGCAAACTTCAGAAATATCCACCACCCGATATTGAGGTTGGTTTTTCTAAGAGCTAAGGATCGTAAAGTAGCCACGTGTCTAAACAAGAGGTCATTATCCACCAGCTCCAGGGTCCAGTGTAAGCTTCTAAGCAAAGAGCAATTTGAAAATAGAGCTGTTAAAGCACTAACAGTAATTTAGTGTAATTTAAGTTTCTGTTTTACTGATTTTTCTGGCTAAGATTCATAGTGTTATCAAATTAGCATCTGGTTATCTTGTCGAGGGGAGTAAAGTCAATAGTCTAACAGGCCCATTTTGCTTCTCTTAACTGCTGCAATTGTGTGACTTCATCAATACTAAGACCTGAAGGCAAAGGACACAAGGACAATGCCCTATGGCAGACGTCTGTTTTGTGTGCCACACAGCACAGTCCAACATACGAGATTTCAGACACAGCAATTGGAAGAAACTATTTCTACTCAAGATGCCATAATACCAAAGGTTTAACACTAAACTTATTAGCTACCATCCAATTATAGGAAGTGAGATTTTTCAAAGGCATGAAGTCAGCAAGACATTGAGAGTTTGACCCAAACCTTTAAAAGCTTTGTAGCAGTTTACCTGCACCAAAACCTGGAAGCATTTCAGGACCAACAACAGTAGCATATAACAACATTTGTTATTTAAGCAAACGCGCTCTCCTAACTCTTTGCAGAGAAATCTGCTTTACCCAGTACAAACCTCCTCTGTCTCTCCAGCTTCATCTACCCAGTGTGGTGAAAAAGAGAAGCTTCTCCACACCCTTCCTTCCTCTCCCTCTCCTCCACCTCTGGACAGCACACCATTTTCAGCATTGGTTTGTGCTGCCCTCAGCGTTCCACATCGTCAGACTGGTCAAACCCACAGATGGAAGGAAAGATGCCTTTCCAAGCCCACCTCTGGAAAGACGCAGATGTGGTAGGAAAAGCCCTGCAAGCTCCCCTTGCTCCCTTTGAAACCCGAGGAGAACAGATGAGCAGCACATTTGAAATTAATTACAGCAAAACCTAGTGCATTGTTCTCTCCTCCCCTTCCTTCTCCCCTGACCTCCTCATCGCAGAGCTTTCACTGGAACCTCTGTGGCGTGTATATTTTCCTAGAGTTGCCAGGGCCAAAATGGTACAGCTGAGACATTCACAGAAGTCAAAGAAAGTGCAGGCCCAAGTCAGTGCACAGGGGTACAATAGTTCCTTAAGAGCGAGCGTCTCCCCCGCCGCCCNTGACCTCCTCATCGCAGAGCTTTCACTGGAACCTCTGTGGCGTGTATATTTTCCTAGAGTTGCCAGGGCCAAAATGGTACAGCTGAGACATTCACAGAAGTCAAAGAAAGTGCAGGCCCAAGTCAGTGCACAGGGGTACAATAGTTCCTTAAGAGCGAGCGTCTCCCCCGCCGCCCCCCCCTCTCCTCCCAAACCTTCCGTCTCTAATGAACCTTTGGTGTCTGTCCACAAAAAACAAACATCAATCAGGCAACAGGCTGTTCCTTTTCCCCTGTTGCTAGTCTGAAATAACAGGCATCCCCCGCTGGGCTGGGAACGCCACTTCCCTCTCCAGCACACATACGGGATAATAAGGGGGAGGCGAAGGAGGGAGGAAAACCCGCTCCGAGGTGCCAGAATACACAGCGAGACGTGCCTTTCAGAGCCAGAGAAAACTTGGGAACACAACAGCTTTTGATTCCTCCTGCCCCACTGGGTACGTTAATTATTTAATAGTTGGCTTGCGAATTGGTGGTGGTGGTAGGAACACGGTGGAAGGGAAATCAGGTTTTTCCCCACCGCCCCCAGCTCCCTCCTTGTGCTGGCAGAATTGTGTGTGCACACACACGT
>VYZR01100380.1:0-14812 GCA_013400675.1 Oxylabes madagascariensis | reverse complement strand
TGGGGTTTTGTTGTTTTTTTCTTATTAATTCTTACTAATCTTGAATTCCCCCTTAAATTAGAGAGAAAGTTTGTGTATGTCTGCCTTAGAACTCAAGAAAAGTGATCTTGGGTATGTAGAGCATGTCCTCTGTCAGCACAAGACAGGTCATGAGAAGTTGGTCAGGTAAATTGTTGGACTGTCACTGACCAATTGGTGAATTGTATTAAAGGCAATGGAGACTTTGCTATTAACTTGAATGTATCTGTTTCAATATTAAAGTGATAAGTAGGTCACATCTATTCTTCAGTTCTAGTCTTTCTATTTAATTTGTATCTCTGTAAGTGGTGGCTGCATATGTGATACACAGAAATGTTAATCATAAGATCCCGACTAAATCTGAATTCTCCAAAGTTCAAGTGTGCTTGGATCAACGGTTTTAATAGCAGTTCCACCTTTTTAGGAGACAGTATTGTCAGCAGACTCATTTCTTTTACTGCAGAACTAAAAATAGTTACAATCTCGTGGAATCATTAAGAAATACAAAGGGTTTCTGTTAAAAACCCTGGGGAAACCTGATTAGGCAGACTACTGTATAATTAACTGATGTGCTACTACACTTGGAGAAGTAGTGCATCAGTAAACAGAAGTCAGAATGTAAAAGGCTAAGAAGAACTGCTGGGAATTGTGTTAAGACATCAAGGCGTGAAAATAACAATTTGAGCACCACAGGAGAGACGAGAATTTGCATTTGGTGGAAGGACAGAAAACTCCCCAAAAGGCCAGGGCAGGGGCATCTGTGAAGGAAGGCTCAGACTTGTGCTTAGCACTTCCTTTGCCAATAAAACACCTTTGCTACTACTGGTCACAGTATTTTGTAATCCCTTCAAGCTTATGTTCTGATAGCTCCCTGGACTATATTCTTACACTGGTGAAACAGTGTCAGTAAAGTGTTGTTAAAATGTCCTGTTAATGCTGTGCTTTAAATACATTCATTCTGATAATTAAGTTGTTGCCTAAGATATGGCATGGATCACTGATTTGTGCCATTGTTTGTCTTGTTTGCTTTGAGACTGGAAGTAATTGTCATCGAGCAGTCTGTAATTATCTCTTTGGAAAAAGTCAGGATCTTCTGTAACGTTGCTGTAAAGAGGTGCCGCGGTTGTGTACGTGGAGATCAGGGTGGCTGCGATGACAACATGAATGATTAACTTTTCCATGAATATGTTTAAAACCAATCCCCATCCACTGCAGTAGTGTCACCTGGAGAAGGAATTCCATTCTGGGACAGTACATGTACCATGACAAGACCCTGTGGCCGAGGAGAAAGAAGAAGCTACTGCCATGAGCGTCAGAAACGGACATTTTTGGGAATTTGAGGAAGACGTTACGGGAATGATCAATTCATATTTTTCTGTTTAGAGAAAAGTACAATGCAGCTATTTTTAAGGAGGTCCATTTCTGTGTCTCTTGCGTGGTGGATGGGGAGAAATGGGCCGTGCTTGAAGGGCTCTTCCAGCTAAGTGGCTTCCCTGGATCTTGGCCACACAGGAGTCCTTCTGGTAGCACTGCCTGCTCATTCTGCTCACAGGGGCTCTGGGGAGAGTTCAGGATGCTCAGCATGCTGAAGTCAAGCCTTTTCTCAGGAAATTATAATAATTGGTTTTAAATAGTGACCGCTCAATTAAATGCAGTGGCTGTGCAGGTACCTTGCTCTGTGGAGTGAACTGCAGACATGTTTGTACCATGTTGTTAAAAGAAGGTGGAGCTTTCCTCACTCGACTGTGTCAAGTCCTGACCTGCTGCCTGGCACAGACTGTGTTTGGACGAGACAAGAGCTTTACACTTTAGAAAGACTAATCAAATGAATTCAATGTATATGCTAAACTGAAGGAAAGTTCACTTTCGAATTACCAAAAAAAAAAAAAAAATCAAGCAAAGAACAAAACACACCAACAATGAACTTTTTGAGACTCCTTCCCACCTTCAGAATAGCCAGAGTGTCAGGTGAACAGTTAATGTCACAGAGCGTGTGTGTGTGCTTGCCCAGGGACAGCTGCCAGCAGCTCGTAAAATCCAAATCCCAAAATGAAATCCTTCAGTACTTTTCTCTTTTCCCTCATTGAATTGAATTGAAAAATTTCTTAGGGAGGTGCCAGCAAAAATAATATGGGGTTGTGTGGCTTAACTTCTTTTCTTGGGCTGTTGCCGCAGCATTAGCGATTGGGTAACTATGCTAAGTTCAAATTTTGTATTAGCAGGGGGTGGGATCTCTTTATGTGTGAATGAATATCCTGAATGAGCAACATGCACAGATGTCCAACTTGTCTCTGTGAAGCCTAAAGTTAAAGTTCTAGGAGCATGTCCAAAGCTGGCATAAAGCTGTGTATCTCACATGAAAAGCACTGCTGTGCGCTGCCAAAGGCGTTACTTCTGAATCGGAGTCAGTTTTTGTTAGCCAAGCATTTTTTCATTGGTGGAAGTTTTAGAGTTTCTGAGGACTTTTATCTGCTTCTAGTGTAAAAGCACCTTAATAATTGAAATTACATAGCGAGACTTCAAATATAATCACCAAATATAATGTGGGAGAAGAATTAATTTAATTATAATTAATTCCAGTTTTCAGAAAATGCTTTCAAAGTTGTCTTAAGCTGGATACCAAAATGGTTATCACTTTGGAAAATGCTCCAAGTCTCCAAACATCTCAGTAAAGTGTCTATTTCACAAAGGACTTCTTTGATCCAGCTATCTAGGAGATTTATCCAAGGAGACAAAACCCAGATTGCTTGCTGCTAATCCAGTGCTTTGCAAACAAGATTTTAATTTTTATTCCCTTTACTTGTTTTTCAAAAATTCCGGCAGATATACAATAGGATGGTTTCTTCCCATAAATAATTAAGCCCATTGTAAGCAATGTCAGTAGAAAGTAGTCCTGAGATTCATTTAGTTTTAAGTACCTAGTCATTTTTTCCTTTTGAAAATAATACCATGTCCCAAGCAATTTGAATGCTCATAAATCACGTTAGTTGAAGGGGAGAAATTATTCCGAATTTACTCTTTTAGGCATTTACACTTCTTCTCCGGGGTGTTTTGTTGTCCCAAAGGCTGTCTAGAGGAAGTTGTTTTTTGGCTGGATTCACAGCAAGGTTGGTGTAGCAGGTCCTGTTTGTGTTTCTCTGCACGAGTGGAGTTGCCTGTGTGCACCAATCGTGCAGCTGGGCCCTGTCACACCTGCAGGCTGAGCTGCCTCTGTGCAACACCTGGGGAAGGACTCTTCCCTCCTTTCAGCTGGGCCAGCAATGCCAGGAGGTCTCAGTGAAGCTGTGCTTGTTACTGCTGCTCAAAATCACGATGAGATCAGATACGTGAACAAGCTAATCTAAAGGGATTTAGCATGGCCTCAAAGAATAAAAACATTCCCATACAAAAAAAAGCAGCTGAGCTTAAATACTATGGTGTTTTTCAGGGAAAAGAGCATGTAGCAACAGAGCACAGGAAACCAAAGGACTGTATTCTGAGAGACCATATCAGCAGGAATGAAAATAAGCATGTATTTATTTACCTGCCCATTAATGCCATCCCAGTAGTTCCAAATGCATTGTTCATTTGAATTAAAGAACCCACCCAAATGTTTTAAGACATAATTTATTAACAGTAACTGGTTTTAATGTCAAGAGAGGGTAAATTAAGTTGGTTACACAATTTATCAGATGCTGCTAAATGTTATGGATGTTATTAGTCATTAAGTAACCAACAGTTGGTCTGGCCGTTTATTAAATCTCAGGACATTGGATGCAGGAATCTCTCCATGTTCTTTATGAAGTGGCAGAGCACCTCAGAATAACATTAGCAATATGTAGATGCGTATAAATTCTTCCTTCTCTTTTTCCTCATTTTTCTCTTACTGACTGCTTTAAACAAATCTTCATTTAGGTTTTTTTAATGAAAACATTTTTTTTCTGCAGTGAATCTGCCAGAAAAAGTAAATTGACATGTCATGGGATGGATTTGCAGGGTGTTTTTTTCCTTGTTTTAAGCAGATGCAGAAGGTGTATTTTGATGCTGTTGCACGGTGATGGATGAAGAAACTGTGCTGACTTTTATCCAGGAGAGGGAAGCGAGTTGTTTTCTTTCAAGGGCTGTAGATCAATTGATGTCTTACAGAAGTAATACTATGAAAGTGGGGAAGAACTCCTCTTTGATACTTGAGTCTTTCTATTTCAGTTGGTACAGTAATGGGCTTTTGAATTAGGGGTTTGTTAAAGCTTGTATCTATTTCAGAGTATTGACAGCCGAAGCAGACTCGCTGAGCCAAAATTTATATGTTTATCCAAGCCTGTTAAAATGAGAATTTACGTTGAGTGTACTAATGTGTAAGCTTTAATACCACTTTTATATAGAAGGCTGCTATTTGAATTTTCACTGAAGTAAATTTCTTTACAATATGCCTTTGAGTTATGGATTATAACTGGATTCATATAAATAAATGCTTTCAGCTGAATGCTGTTGAACTAATTCCATTTTGAAGTCATTAATTATATTTAGCTCACTGAAAAAAAAGGAGGGGGAAGGCATCAACTAACCCTATATAAAAGTGACGACAGAATTGTTTTGTGAAGGAGCTTTGGGTCTCTTAAACTACGAAGAGTGAGTGGTTTGTTGGGTTGGTTGGTGTTTCCATCAAAGAAGTGGGCAGAAGCTAGATAGTGCATTGCTATGCTGCAAAGACATTTCATTTTGAACAGACATTAATACAGTTAATGATTTTTGCTTTTGTCATGTTAAGGTCTTTGCAATAAAATCTGGCCGTGCGGTGACTGTACTTGTTTGTGCAGGAAAAAACCCTTGTTTCTTCATCGTGAATCCATTAGCTCTTGTCAGATGGGTAAATTTTCAAGGTAAATTTCTTCTGATGTATGTTCAATTGGAAAGGTGGTTTGTTGCAGTCAAGATAAGAAAGAAAACTTACGGCTTTGACGTCTTATAGTGTGTGTGCATGTATATATAGCGTGAAACTTTAGATAGACTGCTAACTCATCATCAAAAGTGAAATTGAGATGCAACCAGAACAAAAACCAAACCAAAATTTTAGTGCAGTTTGTGTGAGCCTGCTCATTACACTTTATTAATACGATTTTGTGTTTCCAGGAGTTTGAGGATATAATAAACCTGAGCATTGCTCATTGCAGTCTCCCAAAGTCAGATTGGGAAATAAATAACGTATATATATATTTAGGCTGGAGCGTGGTACTTATGCCATTTCCATCTTTATCCTTCCATTTTGACTATTCCATTTAGGTGGACACAAGAATTTTCCTGCTTGGAATTCACATTGCCCTGGGATCGCATAGGCTGATCACATGCAGAGCTGTCACCTTGCTGAGGTGCTGTGCAATTGCCTGATCCTCTTTCCTTTGCTGTCTAGTTTCTCTTTTCTTTCATTTCATTGCTTTCATTTCTTCTCCTTCACGTTAACGTTCTTCATCTCTAATTCACTTTCTTGTGTTCTTCTTTCACTCTCTTTTGAAAGCAAGCTGCCAGAGCCTTATTTAATCTCTTTATCAGTGTACCGAGGGGTAGCAACACGACTGCATTTTAGGCCCTTTGTAACCCACTGGTTCGGATCAGGGTGAAGGAATGAAAGGCAAAGCCCTGTGCGACACCTCTGTGTTCTGCTCTTCTAACACTGCACTCTCGGTTCTTCAGGAGACCTTGGGTCCTTCAGTAGCCTTCTGGAATTGTTTCAAGAACACCAGAGGTCGTGACAACTGGGAGAAACTGTCTCTCCAACTGGACTTTCAATTGTCTTTCCATCTACCAAAATACACGTCTGGTCTCTCAGGGCTCTGCTCCTGCCCACTGCCCCCAAAACACTTCTGAGTTCATTAGCACCTTGTGGCACTCTGTGCCAGGGACACCCTTCGGTGATCATTGGCACCCTCAGGAAACTTAAATTGTTCTTGTTTCTTGTTTTACGTGAGGAGAAACTGATGCTCTCAGATTTGCTGTGTTAGAGGGAAGAGACGTGGAATTACCCTGCCGAGCTGCTGCAGTATCTGAAACATTTAATTGTTCATTGTGAGCTCTCTAAACATCTGTAAACTGTTCTGGTTGCCAGAGTGATTAACCAGAAATCAACCACAAGCTTGATTTTAGGAAAGTCTCAAAGAAAGCTCTGCCATGCTTGTAGACTGCCCAGTAAATTTGAGTTTATTGAAGTGAACTAGCATGAAGCAAGAAAGCTGTCTGGACTTACTCTTACACAAAACACAGTGAACATCACTTAAATCACATATGAGGAATACAGAACCAGAATTACAGTGGAGTGAGCTGGTCAACAGTTTTGGAATAAAATAGTAGGAATAAATAGGATAGTAGGAATAAAATTTTGGAATAAATAGTAGGAACCAAGGAAAATGCAAAAGATTGATACAGTTTTGTACTTCCATTAAAGATTGTTGGAATGGGGACCCTCTTTTTGTCTGCATTTTTTACATAAAATGCTTTATGCATGAGGTCCTCATCCAAAACTGTGGTTCCTCAGCTCTGTTGAAGCAACAGTGGTGAACAAGCTTCTCCCACTGTCCTTCCTGGTAACTTTATCTGCAAGAGGACAGCCCAGTGCTGGCATGTTTGCTAACACTGATAGCCAGGAGACTTTATTTGTGGTGTATCAGGTGGCTTAGGACAGCGGTCTCAAAACTCATGCACCCCTATCATTAAAAAATAAAACCACTACATCTAAGAAAGTCCAGTAGCTCTGATTTTTCATTAATTCGTTGCAGTTTCTTGACAAACTGCTGACTTAACACAACATATATTTTTCCATCATCCATAAGAAATAAAATTCATATTGGCAAATGCTTTCCTTTTTAAATTACACACTTCATAGTGTGTTTCCATTTTCTGCCTTACTCCTCTGATCTTGCCCAGCTCTGGCTTTTGGAAACAGATGGATATAGCTGATTCTCAGCTATTGTTTGAAAATATTCCTGGTGGTTTTAATCATGGATATAGCTTGTATGTATATTATGATTGTGTGTATCTAATGTGCAGCTTATCTGGTTTTTCACACAAAGGAATCTACAGACTCAATTCAGGAACTACCTGTGGGTAGTACCAGGGAAAGCCCATTCTTCATACTCATCCTTCCCTTGTACTTCCTTTGTTTCTGTGTTTCTAGAAGACCTTCGTGTAGAGCTTTGCCATGGTTTTAACCAAGTTAACTGGTTTTACATTGGCATCTTGTTTCAGTTGAATGTGGTGATTATGGAATGCTTCTCTCTGTTGTCTTTGAAACCTGAAAGTACCCGAAAAAACTAAAACCCAAACAGAACCACTAAAAAATATTAGTTAAAAATCTTAGAGCTTTCTGTCTCTGTGTATTCTCATTTCTTTCTTGTTTTGTGCTTTTTTTTTTATTAAATACTCAAGGGTTGGCAGTGCTGTGAAGTAGAACAGTGAAACATAAATATTAATTGTGGTAGAAATATTGTCTAGAATCTTGTTCTTGTTTTACTTGAAAATAATACTCAATTGTCTTGGCCGTGCTGGAACAAAGACAAGACCTAAGGGATGTGCATTTATTTGGCTGCAACTTTATTAACACATTTGGGAACAGTGCCTGGCTATAAATCACACGGGGTGAGTCACTGCGTATTCCTTGATCATTCCCACCTCTCTGGAGAGCTCTGCCAGGCTGGCTCCTGCGCTGCAGGGCCACCACGGGTTTGGTGTGTTGGGCTGAGGAGGGGTCCTTCTCCCTTCTCCCAGCACCAGAGGGTGGGAGCTACAACTGCATTTTCCCAACTTTCTCAGAGAACCAGTGCTGGCCTGGCTTGGCTGTTTTTCCTTCTCTGGCCAGGTGAAAACTGTGGGGATGTATTTGAGATGGGTACCACGTTGGAGTGGCACGGCCTGTACCTTCCCACTGCTCTTCCCGAGTAACACCTCATTGCAGAGGGGCTCTGGCATGGATTGGGGCTGGTAATCCTTGGTTTGCCTGGGCTCAGACTGCTCTCTTCAGTTTGGGGAAGATTTAAATACTAGGGGCAGAGGTGAAAATCGGTAATGCATGTTTTCAACCCCTCTGAGGTAAGAAGTGTGTCTGCCCTGTCACTCTGTACAGTGACTAGAGTTTCTGCCTGGCTCTTTCCTGCTGTCTCCACTTGCAATGTAAAAGTATGTTGGTCAAAAATTTCCCATCACTAAGCTCAGTGAGACTAGTGCAAAACAGCTGAATGGATTAAGAAGTTAGTATTGTTGCCTCACTGGGGGGAATTCAGAGCTTCTAAATGCTGCTTTGGTGCCCTACTAATGAATCTTTCCAGAATGGATGTTTTAATTTAGTTTATTTTAGCAGTGGCAAGTCTAGTTTGTTAAAGCAAGGAGCACGTCTCCCTTCCATGACTTAAAGAAGTGATTCCAAAAATTTGAAAGTTGCAGTCTTGTAATGACTGTGTTTCTTCTGGTAGCCCTTCTGTTGTTTTTTGTGTAAAGCTGATAAAGTGCCCTTGATGGGACTGAGGTGTAGGCAGGCTGGAACTCCCCTGGAGCCTGGAGCTGGCCCCCTTCCAGCTGTAGGACTGTGGGGAGCCACTGGGGAAGCCCTGGTCGTGTTTCAGCTCCAAGTTGTCCTTTCTGGACCAGAGGTGTGAAGAACACACAGGCCCTCCCTCCTTATGTAACACTGAACAACGTGGAGTTGAGTCTGTGTTTTAGAAAAGTGGTGGTGTTGATTAGTTAGTTGGTCATGAAATCGTAGGCAATTTATTTTTAAATAAACTTAATGACGATAGTTGTGCATGCTGATTTTGAATTGCAACAGAGCTTTTGATGGATTAATTACATCATTTATAAGCAAACACCAGACAAACAAAGATGAAATCTACCTGAGTTTTGACTGAGAAACTAAAAAAATTAATTTGTTATCTGTGTGGTGAGGATTGTCATCAACTGGTCGTACTGCTCAGGTATTTGGCTTGCAGAGGGACGGTCAGGTTGTTACACTGGAAATGAAGCAAGTGAATTCACTGGTGCACAGCAACAGTGACAAATCCATTTTCCGGTCCTGGATTATGGCCTTAAAATCAAGGCGCAGTAATTGTTATTTAGTTCCTGTAATCAGTAAGCTCGTATGTTTCAAAGAAAACTGGAAGTATTTGCTGTGTGGGCTAGGTGATAACTCATGACAGAAATTCAGCTGTTGTTTGAAAGTATATTTCAGCTCCTGCTTTAACTCCTGTAAACTGTAATTGCAGACTTGGTAAAAACTTTCTCGTTTGTCTTTCAATATTGACTGTTTGAATTGAGGTGTTTTTTAAAATGACCTGATTTTAAAAAGTTTTAGACTTCTAGGTTGAGTGAATTGCGTGATAGTGAAGGCTGTAAATCTGTCGAGTTATATCCTGTACTATTTGAAGAAAAGGAAAGAAACAACTAACATTTGTGGTTTAGTCCCTTCTCGCTTTACCCTCTTTTAGTCAGTGTAGGCAGAACAAAGATTAGTAGTGCTTGGTCCTCTTTCTAGTCTGTTCCTGGTCATCCTAGGATGAAAACTGTATTTTATTTAATTTGTTTTGTACCCAAGTTTTAGGCTTAGATATTGTACTGGTTTATGAATACTAGAAAATAAAGTTACTTGTGGACTTTGTTCTAAGCACAAGCAAGGCACTTGACAGTGTATAAACAGAAAAATATATTATCTGCCCTGTTGAGCTTGCATCTGGAAATGTAGGATAATCAAAGTGGCATTTGTAGAACTGTCTTCACATTCTCCAGCAACTTGTAAATGTATATTTGTGAAAAATAGAGCTTCCACCATTGAAATCTTTGTTCCAAATGTAAATGTTTTCTAAATGTTTTAGAATTTCTCCAGTGAAAGTTTGTCAAGATGGTACATACCAATTGTGCTGAAAAGTGATGGTGGCATTTCATTCCAAGTACAACTAAATGTAGGAGATGTCCTACATTGTACGAAATCCTTATGCTGTTACTAAGAAGCACACGGTCTTTAAAAACCCCCACTTTGTGGAATTCAGTAAACTTGGTTTTCTGGAATTGTATGCAGATTGTATCATCACTTCTGGAATGTGTTTTTTCCCTGGGCCAGGGCTGCCAGACAGAGCTCTCTGACAATCTCTTTATCTGTAGGGTTGTCTATAATGTTAATTAGTGAACTCTTTGAAAAACCGGCTTCCATGAGTTAATTTATGCATAAAACATCACTGAGGGATGTGTTTTACCTGTTTCACAAGTAGGGGACTGAAGCATAGCTTAAGGGACGTGGCTTGGGCCACACAAGAAGCCAGGAATCGAGATTCACATTTCATTGCCTAACCGCACAAATTCAGAAAATAAATAGTTGAAGAAAAGCAGATGCCACACTGAGGATTTGAGTCTTGGGTACAGTTTACAGGATGCTTAACTCTCTGCCCATACAACCAGAAGGATCTCCTTTGGGAGGACAGTAATACTTTTGCATTCGTACAATTGTAGAACGGCCTGGGTTGGAAGGCAGCTTAAAAACCAACTCACTGCAAGNTGGCTGCAGACACTGTAGTCTGCCTTGTATTTTGGAACTGCAGGATTTTCACTTTCTACAGATGCTTTTTTTTTTTTAACTCACTGGTACAGCTTCATAATAATTGTTAGTTATGGCTGATGCCCTCACCCAAAGGACTAAGGAAACAGAATTTGAGTGTTAACCTTTTCCAGGGATTTTTAGAATATCAGCCCAATGCCTCAAAATCATAAGGCAGGAGCAAAAATCCTGAGGCTGGTATTTCAATTTAAAGCTGTCTTTGGGGATTCTTGTTTTCCTTAGGTTTGTGTTTGTTTTTGAATATGCGCTTCTAATCTAGCAAGGACATAATGAGCTCTTGAGACATAATAAGCTCAGTAAGACTTGAAACGCTGTTTACCACTTGAAGTATTTATGTGGCTTCTATTCCTATTCATGCATCCAAGCACAATATGGCATTTAATAGATCCTCACAGATAGGAAGCCTCTAATCCTGATGTTCTACAGGTATGAACTGAATTACAGAAAGGATGTGCCCAGCTTCGTGAAGCCGTTTAATCATTTAAATCGTGGTGTGTTCAGCAAGTTCTCACATTTTACAGGAGTTCAGTGTGTGCCTGACTGTGGGATAGTTCTGTGGCTCACACAGCATCCTTGTTAAAGCACAGGGACTTGGAGTCACATCCTTCCAATCCTGTAGTAGCAATCCTGAGCTAGCCTGAAAGGAAGAAATGTTTCCCATATGCTGCTGAAGGAAGGCAGGAAAATTCAGGCTAGAAGGAAAGGACAGGTTGTAACTGTGAGGAAAACAAGCTGTTGGAGCAACTTCTTTTAGAATCAGGATGTGTTTTCTATCACTTGATGGCTCTGTGTGCATAATTATGGCACTTAAAAAAGAAGTGCCTTCTAGTATCACTGGTCGGTATGGGCATCATACAAAACCTGCTGGGTGAAATTCCATCATCTCTATCAGACAAAAGGTGAATTTGATTATAATGTTATCTACCACCCTCATGTTTCTGTTTATGTAAATTTTCCTTGAACTGATTCCATTATGCTGATGCTGGAAGCAGTGTGTTCACAGAATTTCTTTTAGTCCTAATCCCATGATATTTTGTATCATGCGGTTTTATCTCTTCTTGTCAGAAATTTTGGAATTGGGAATATGAGGAAGGAGAATGGGATACAGTCTATCCCTAAATGTTGTACAGCTAAATTAGCACATTGGCACAGTGCAATTATTTTTGCACATACGGAAGACGCCTCCCTGTAAATTCTTTGTGACATAAGGTTTCTGACTAAAATTAGGTCATGGCTATTTAATTGTTTAGGTGTCCACCCACGAGGGAGCTACAGAGAGCTCTTTCAATTCCTTGCAATCAAGTAAGTAGCAGTTACTCTCATTTATCCTCTAAGGAAATAGTCCACCAAAAATAATACGTTGATTCCTTAGCCCCTCCCTGTCACTAATCACTCAGCTCTTGTAGCTACAGACTGACTTGGCCTTCAGCACCCGAGTGTCCAAGTGCCTCAGTCATTAATTTTCAACTTACGACACTTCGGTGATGTAAGAAAGCGTTGTCCTCGTTTCACAGCTGAGGAATTGACACATCAAATAAGTGACTTGCTTAAAGATTCACAGCAATACTGGCCATAGAAACCAATGACTTATTCATAGACTATTCTGTTTCTTGGAAAACCAACCCAGTGTTCCTTGTCCTTCTGCCTGCTACCCCAGATCTCCTCGGACCAATTTAGCAGGCCAAGAGTTCAGGCCTGTGTGTATTTTAGCCTCCCATAAGCTGGCATTGCCAAAGAAATGCACCCCTCCCTTGTGTGAGCACAAGCGGCATCTCTGCTGTCACGTGGGGAATTAAGTCAGGAAACTGATTCAGGTTAAAGTTAATCCCCCAAGAACAGTTTCAACCTGAGTCGTTCCTCATTTGGCTCAGGCAGTGCAGCTGTAGAGGCACCACCGAAGGGGGAGAGGGAGGGAAGGCGAGGCCAGCTCTGCTCAGTGGCTGCAGGTTTCTGCTGGCTGAAATGCTTGTGGAGTTAGTGGGGTCAAGTTCATGAAAACCTTCACCAAAATAAGTTCTAGTTTCTTCTTTCTCTGGAGTGTGGATCGCATGCTTTGAGTTTTCCCCATGTTTGCAGAGCCCACCAAAGCACAGGGACAAACTGTGTCCAGGACACAGAGGAGGTTTTGGGATCAGTCTTCGCTCTGGGGACATTTTACATCTTCCCTGCACAGCGAGTTTTTTGTGTGTGACTGTTATCATTAAAAATGCTGGATTCTGTATAACCTTTTTCTGTTTGAAATGAAACTATTTCTGAGTAGTTGCAAATGCAACCAGAGAAGGAGCACAGTTACCAGGATAAGTGCATTTGTGAAGGGAATGAAGTGCTGTGAGTGTGGAGCTTAATGCCTCATCTCACCCTGCTGACCTGTGAGCCCACATTCCTTTGCCTTTCTGCCCTGAGTGGTTCCAAAGAAAAGAAGACCATTTGGAATTGTGTGCCTAATTTTGGTCTTCAGGTGGAGCCTGTCTGCCATGACTTTTCACGTGTCAGACACATGGGGAGAATCTTTTGCTGATTTTGCTGATCTCTCTCTCAAAAGAGGTGTTCAGAGGGCTTCCCAGTTGCTGTGCTGAGGTGAACATCCAGGTTTGAAAACAAAGTACCAAATGCTGCTGCTTCATTTGAAGGACTGCAGCGTAGGAGAACCTGTAACTGTGGAATGATGCCCTCCTCCTGACTACATCAGAAGTCCACAGAAATTTATGCAGCGCCCTTGGCATGCTAATAACTCGTTTGTTGATGACTAAGGCAGGAAGAAGGGTGCCAATGACATCTAAAAGGAGACTGAAAGGAATTCGAGTACTTAAAAAGTTGCTGCAGAAGACAACAAAACATCTTTTAATGACTGCTGCTAATATCTTTAACCTTTTCACTTGAACTGCCCCATGACCCCTGAAAGTCTTTGTTGCTGAACCCTGTTCCTCAGCTTTTCTGCTTTTTTGTTTTGTGGCTGGAGTGTGACTCCTGGCTGAAGAGAGTGAGAGGATGTTGCAGATGGTCCTCTGCCATCTGCCATGAACTTCCCTCGTAAAAAAACTGTCTTGTGTCAACCACAGCCCCTGGTCCAACCCGACCACCTCAGAAGCCTCAAAAGAAACGTGTGGGATTGTTGTATTTGGGGTTTTTTTTGCTCAGGCCTTGTTCAAGGTTCAAGATTGGGGCATAAATCCATTTGATTTTGCTCCTCAGCTGAACACAGATCATAACATTTAGAACACAGGCACTTCGTGTAGCAGGAACCTAACAAAAACCAGATTTTAACATAGTCACTAGTTCCTTTGAAGGAGGCAGTATTAGCAATTATGATCTAGACTAGACATTGGTAAGAACTTACCAAATAATTATAGGCTTCCTAAAGGAGTATAGTATGAGTAATTGCAGGTTTAAAAATGTCATTATGAGGAGTAGTTTATACCGAAACTTCATCCTGCTCTTTGAAACCAGAATCTGTAACTCTCATCATGCCACAGCAAATGCTTGCCCTTCTCCACAGAAGAATGTAGACTTTCCTTATTGTACAGCAAATGTTCTGTGGTGCATTATTTAAATTAGCATATAATAGAAACCTAATTGCCCACTTGGGCCCACAGCTTTAGCTGGTGGAGATCAATGTGCTTCCACTGAAGTCAGTGTAGCAATGTTGATTTTCACCCTTGAGGATCTGGCTCAGCAGCTTGTTTCTATTCCAGGCATTGTTAAAGGAGATAGTGTGTTTAGAATATTAAACCATGGCATTGTCAGAGATAGTCAACTCAATTTATGTGCAAGTGAAGAGAAATAAAGCGGTAAAACCATTATTTTTATCTGAGGATTTCAATTTACATTGTCGATTATTCGTATTGACTGATCTGCTACAACAGGGAAATCATGAGCGTGGGGTCATCTTGTTGTGGTTTTAATTTCCTACGTCTGTAGTTATCTAATCCTCTCAGTGTGAGCAAGCATGATTAGTATTTATTTCTATTCTGTGTGCCAGTGCCCTGGGCCAGGTTCTGTGCTAAATCCAAAGTGACTCTCCTACTTAATTGGCATTAACTTGTGCTGCAGTAATATAAATAAAAACTTGTACTTTCTATGTGAAGCACTCACAGCTCCTGAAACAGATTTCTTCTATGTGGATATTCTCCCTTCATGTTTAGGCTTGTGATAAATCTGTATTTTTAGTCAGTTTGGAACTTCTTCCAGCAATGTTTTCCATACATACTTAGGGAAGCACAGATTTGGAGA